>CM021734.1:24891387-24961088 GCA_011075105.1 Heteronetta atricapilla | reverse complement strand
GAGCTTTCAAGTGGCTGTGGAGTTTTTCTAAAGCAAACTTCCCTGCCCCCAACAAGACCGAGACTGAAAACCTTTCAGAATAAAACCCCAGACACTTAGAATTAGGAACTCATGAATTAGAAATGTAATTTTCAATATAGAGGAAAAATAAAAATAAATAGGCAAGATAAGAGTCTGTGCAGCCAGACCAAAGGCTTCTGAGTTGCGAGAGGCCCTGCCTTATCCTCTCTGGTTCCTGGGACGTTCTTCCTGTTGCCCTTGGTACCTGGCTGGATGCTCCCTGTGGGGCTTCTGCAGGGTCTTCCATGTCTGGCTCCTTCTCAACTTTTCCCATCATTTGCTCCATGGCCTGCCAGGCTGAGCTCTCTTCCCTCCTTCAAGAGGTGTCCAACTTACCCAGGCAGCTTTTAGGGGAATAGAATAGCGAATGTGCAAATGTGACACGTGCCACTATCACATCTTGCCCGGTGTCTGTCCTCAGGGCAGATGTAATAGAGCCAAACAAAGCTTCGAGCTGGCTTGGTGTGACCCTCTTACAACATCAAGCACAGCAGACAGTAAATAGCCTTGTGCTGGGTGTGACACACTTGTGGCTGTGGTGGGAGCATGATAACCTTTCCACAGATGAGATCACAGAAAGAGTGATGCTCTTGCACCACCTGCAACACCAGGTGTTGTCCCCAGCTGCAGAAAGGGAAGTGGGACTTCAGTTCTTACTTTCTGGCCATTTGCCTTTGTGTTTTGGAAAAAAGACTGCAAAACGGGAGTTAAGCAGCGTCTCCTTGAAATCCTACCCCTACTTTTTTTTGGGAACCACACGTACACAAGGCATCTGTGTGCATCCCCTCTTGTATCCCCGTGTAAGGTCCTGTCTCCTTTCAGCATCCCAAAGCACGCTGAGGGATGGAAGCTGTGTATATCTTGCATCTTACCTCTTTGGGCCATCTCTTTTGTCTTTTAATGAATATTAAAAGGCAATTTAATCTTTTACAGATAATTAGGAGGAAATAACCCATCAAGTAAATTTTTCACGAATGGAATAGCTAAGACCCTTTGACACTAAAAAGAAAAAGCCACAATGTTTTACAGAGAATAGCATAAAAAGCTAGGAGAAAGGGAAAAGGAAAAAAAAAAAAGATGCAAAATTAGAAGGATGCATGTGCCTGGGTATGTATAAAATTTAAATAAATGTGCTTTGTGATCTACGTATTCAGTGGTCTAATATGAGTTAGAGTGCTCCATTGTTTTTTCCTCAGGTTAGGAGACAAGGGAGGCTGGATTCCCACTTTGGCAGGTGTTCATCTGCACCATTAACCCGTGCAGTTCTACGATGATTTTCATAATAATTTGAGAAACCATAAGACCAGGTTAGAAACTTTAAGAATAAATATGTAGCTCTTTTGCTTATAGAGACAAGGCCAAACAAAGGGCTCGAAGAATGTGGGTCTCAATGACTGGAAAGCTGATAAGACTCTAGATTAGGGAGTGGGCACTTGATTTGTTTGGGAACTGGATTTTAATTGTTTTTCATTATTCATCTTTATTTTTAAAATTGAGGGTAGTTAGAAATGCTGGTAGTCTTATGTGTGCTTTTGCAGATTTTCAGAATTTTTCAAGAGGAAATGGTAGTCAGAATCTTATGCTGAAATTTCCTGGATTTTTTAAATTTATTTTTATTTTTATTAGTAAATTGCAGACATTCTGGTTTTGTTGACATTCCAGTAAGCAGTATGAGGGAAATTTGTACTACTGCTTTGCTGGGGAAGGGTGCTACCAAAATAAATAGGAGTTTCTTCGCATTGTAGCTTGAGGTTAATAACATTAAGTTGCCTGGAAACTTCTTAGTGTTTTTTGTTTGCTCGCTTTTATTTTTCTCTTTAAGCACATAAAGTAAACATGCTCAGTGACACAAGTGTGTGAAGGTCTGCTGGCCATGCAGGGACTCTGCCAGGCCATATAAGCTGAACATAGACTCCGCCAAATTAAAAACTTCTTGTTGCAAAGGTCCAGAAAAAAATCTACATTGAGATAAGATTGAGACAGTCAGGCAGACAAATGTGGTCTGAAAGAATATGATGTAGGAGAGATGTATTCATGTCAAAAATCTGTTCTTATTATTAAAAGAATGATTTTGGCCTTTGGGGAGATATTAATTTCTCTGCCTTATGAAAGAAAATTTGGGATGATTGCTCCAGGTTAGGCGTACAACACTTGCAACATTCACCAGCGATCTTAATTTGTTTTGACATGTTTTTTAGCTTGCCACCGAGTTTTGTATTTCTTCTTTCTTCTAGGTATTTGCTTGCAGTCAGTGTTGCTTGTTGGTTTGAATCCTTACTGCCTTGAGAGTTGAGTAGTGTGTGTACACTGTGCCCACAGGTCTCAGCACTGTTCTTCACTCCTAGGAATAATAAAAATGCCTTGCTGATACTGTAATTAGCTTGTTTTGAGGCTTTTCTCTTGCATAAGACTTGCATTCTGATTTTTATTAATTTTTGAGGAAGCATTGTCAAGAATTACCACATTTATTTAGATTACTTCAGCGCAATTGGCTCCTGTCATTGGACTATCTTAATAAAGAGTCTAGCAATAAGATAGCTTTCATGACTGTGGCAACAAAGAAGTATTTAAAATATATATATATATATATTCATGTAAATTTTCAAGCTGGTCCCATGCAGGGGAATGACCTGCCCCCCCACCCTGTGTTGAGGGGTCAAGTGAAATGTCTGGGTTATGCTCTGTTATCCCATATCTCAGAATAAGGCTGTGTGAGTTTATTGGGGCGGAATTTCCCCTCTTGGCATGACATGTCTAGGGCTAAGTGGCAGAATCACTTTTAATTAGCACTTGTGGCACCTAAATGTAGGCTTCAAAAATAAACTTTATTCAACACGCTTTCTAGTGGTGCCACTGAAGAGATGCTAAGCAGATGTGGGGATTCATGTGGGAGCTCAGGTCAGAACTAACTTGCTGAATTGAAAAAGGAGGAATTGTTCCATCGTTGGGCGGGTTTGGGTTAGGGACAGTGCCCCGTTGTTCAGAGTGCCTTTCACAGCAGACCTGTGCTGGCATCAGTGCTGCTACAGCATTTTCGTATGATGACACAAGCAATCTGTTTCCATCGAGAGCATTGGACTTTGGGTGCTGCTCTTTCAGAGGTTTTCATGTGGCAAAGAGCCAAGCAGATTTGCTCTGCCTTCTTTTTTTTCTGTTCGGAAACTTTCACCACGTAGTATGGCACATCTTAAGATCTCGGTTTGGTTTTGTTCCATCGTTTGTTAGTTTGTTTTAAATAAACTCTTGTCCTAAAAAATGTGACCTGCCTGATTGTATACGCCGGTTTGGCTTGCAATGACACTTGGAAAAGCAAAGAAGAGAGTACCAGAGTTGAAAAAACAGATGCCCAAAGCCATCTGCTCCTCCGCTCACGGCTGTTAGACGTTCGGTCATGGTAAAACAGCAGGAACGTGGAATGGCTCTCCTCTTCAGGACTCCACTAACCGGCATTAAAGTGAGCACAAAATGAAGCAAACATCTTGTAGGCGGTCACAAAGCTGTGCGGATTTGCAATCTGGTTTCCATAAACTCAGTGAGCCTCAAAAAGCTCAGCCATCGTTAGCCTTGGAGGAGACCCTCTGTGGAGTGGATTGCGGCTCAGTGTCCTCCAGGGGCAGGATCACAGCTTATCAGGGCTGACTTAGCCCAGCAGGCTCTGTGTAGCTGTGGTTGGAGAGAGCCCAAAGATACTGTATAAAAAAAAAAAAAAAAAAAATAATTAATATTTGGAAGACACAAAATTTAAAGAATAAGTAAAAAATTTCGGGGGTTTTTCTTTTTTTTAAAAAAAAAAAAAAAAAAAAGGTTGTCTGTGTTCTTTTCAATTTTCCTCTTGTTGAGAGCTTTTCTCCTGTCATTCTTGCTACCTACCCTGAGGTGCTGAAATTTAGGGTGAATCTTACAGAAACCGAGACAGTTATAGCACTGCCGTTGTGGTTGAAAGAGAGGAGAAGGGTAGGGACCTGCCCTTTTGGGAGCGGGCTTGTACTGATACTGCCAGTGGGTAGGGAGGGTCTGGGACATCACAGCTCCTGCCAGCAGCATCTCCCAGCTCATTTTGCAAAGGAGACCGCGCTGTGTGCCTGCAGGGACATGGCCACTAAGGTGATTTTCCCAGCACCATCCCTCTGCTTAACGTAAAGCTAAATGTTGGGAGTGTTTCCCAAGTCTCACGCTAGTGTTTTGCTGGCAGCGTGAGCTGCAGAAAGCTTTTAAAAGAAGCTTTTTAGGTAGCCTGCCATAAGAGTGGAGTGGGACTTAATCGCCGGTCACCACTGCTCTTCTGGCACTGACAGAGACCAAGCTGTTGACCTCTAGCAGGACCTGAGCTGGGCAGTGCCGACTCCTTTTGAAAACCTCAGTCAAGAAGCAGGTTTTTGAGGTCGCCTCCTGCTTAAAGTCACGGTTTCTCTGCAGTTCTGGCCAGGTTTCAACCTGGATAACTCTGCTCCACCTGCTTAAAATCCCTCCCCGCTGTTTTGCTGGCTGTGGCATTCACTGCTGCTTTGGGCCCCTCCTGTTCAGTGGTGCAGGTGGTGCAGCTATGTTTTCCTCTCCAGTTTCATGTCACCTCTTCATAAACTGATTTTGAGATCATCTGTGCCTGTGTTTATTGACCGGGCAGGCTTCTTTGCAGTTATTTCAAAGAACCTAAATATGAAAGCTGTACGTGCATGCATAGCTCCATGGTTTTGAGGCACGGCAGCTCCTCGTGGTGTTCATCTGTGCTATCCAGCAGGTTGCCTTTCCTCCCTATTCCTTTTGCCACTGAGGTAAACTCTGTGCACGTCAGGCTGAACTGACCCGTCAACATTTCCTTGCTGGTGGTGGGGGGAAGAAGGGCTCTCCGTGAGAGGAAGGGGACAGCAGCGGGCAGCAAGTGGAGGGGTCACTGGTGTCACAGGGAAGTCCAGGGGGAATCATGTCTTCCCCTCATGTATGCACAACAGGCAAGGCAGCAGCTGCTCTGTCACCTTCCACAGGTGGCCTGACACAGGATTTTATCACAGTTTATTTTCTGGCCTCTTGCTGCTAAGTATTTTCCCTAAACTTCCAGACACAGTCTGCTCCCCTTTCTGTTCTTCCCGCTTCCTCTTTGTATTTCTTGTTTTACACTCCTTGTCATGTCATTATGTTTTCATTAATGTATCCATGGCAGGGCAGCTGTTACTACTTTGTCCCAAGCATTGTCTTCTCCATCCAGACCTTGGAACTGGGACATTGTTGACAACTGTGTCTTTTATGTGATTGTTAAGCAGAACTGGGTGCTTCACTCTCCCCCTTACCTGCAAGTATTTCTCTTCAAGCTGTAAAATAAATATATTTTGTACTTTTTGTTCTTAAAACTGAATGCAGCTTACACCGTGTCTCTTTTGTTGACAGATTAGCCGTACAGGAGAACTGTTGCTGGAAGCCTACCCCGTTGGACCTGCCACCCTGCGAGAGCCCGAGCAGGAGGACCTGACAGTGAGCCGCATCCCTGGGGCAGTCCATGGGGACTGTACCACATCCCCTGGGACCCGCCAAGCTCTCCCTAGCTGCCCCTCCCGAGGAGAAGGACTGCTCAGGAGATCTGCTGCCTGCTAAGCACCAGCCCAAGGTTGCTGCTGAAGAGAAGGCCAGCAATGGCTTCCCCTGCTCCATGCCAGGCTCCGCAGCCGCTCGCACCTGCAGCCTGAAGCGCACCGGCACCCAGAGGCAGGAGGCGTGCTGCAAGGAGGATGCTAACCAGCAAGCTGTGCTGCTTCCCAGGCTCTCCAGCCAGGCTGTGGAGGGGTGTCTGGCAGCAGTAGGGCCAGCCCCGGCGGTGGAGGTGGCAGGGTGTGGGCCAGACATGATGCCAGCTCCCCAGAGCTCCCGGCAGTTCGTGCAGGGCGGCCAGGCGAAGGCGAGCCCCCTGGCGCAGGTGGAGGACTCTGCCTTGAAACCTCAGGGGACTGAGGAGCAGCCAGCTCTCCAGGTGTTGCAGTGTTCCTCTCCGGGCAGCCCGGCCAGGGGTAACGAGTCGTGTCTCACCTCCCAGGCAAGCCTTCTGCAAAGAGAGGGAAAAGAGGGGGGAGCAGAAGCCGACGCTGCTGCCTGCCAGCCCGCCTCTCCGGTGAGGGACAGGAACACTGCCGCCGATGCTGGGAGAAATCCACAGGCGGCTGTGGTGGCAAAAAGCGGGTCTGCAGGTCCTGAGCAGCTGTGTCCTGCTGATCAGACTGAGGGGACGCAGAGCAGCATGGCACCGGCCCAGCTCAGCTGTGAGGGCACACATCCCCCGTGTGATGCAGACACTGAGCCGGGGAGCTCGGGCCCAACCCAGCTCTCCAAATTCAGAGAAGCGGGTACGATGACGGTTCAGTCGGAGGGCAGCTCTTTAACTCAGGAAGCAGCAGGCAGAACGTGGCGAGATGCCGAGGTTCAGGCTGTAGCTACTGTGGAGAATAAATCAGCTTCCACCAGCCCCAGCATCCTCGCTGCCTTCCTAAAAGGGAACCCTCCTCCAGAGGAGAAGGAAGAACTGCACATCATTTACCAAGGCAGCGCGGGGCTCAGCCACTGTGAACTTGTTAACAGCTCCTCCTCGCAGCAGAAGCCCCCGTGTTCTCCTGGTACGGCGTCAAAATTGACTGTCGTTACGGCTGTGGCTGCTACGGCCCCAAGCCAGCCTGTCGGGCTGCCTGGTGTCCCACCTGACACGGTGTCCCCAGGCTCAGCAAACAATGCAGAACCCACCCCCCCCTTCTCCCCTGCAGCCGTCACCTCCCCAGGTACCCCTGTGGATAATACTGAAGGGCCGGGTCCAGCCAGCAGCGGTGAGGCTGCTCCTGCGCTGCCAACAGATGCTGCAGCCCTGCCGAAGCCAGCGCCTGCCCAGCAGCTTGCCATCAGCCCCAGTGATCAACCTGCAGCCCGGTCTGCTGCTGGTGAAATAAATGTCACGTCTGCTGCCAGAACCGAGAGCAAGGTGCAGTGTCTTGTGCATGACGCGGGAGGCAGCCGGTTACCTTCGCTCTGTAACGCGCAGAGTGCAACCAAGCAGGATGAGGCCCTGGGCGGCTCTGAGGAAAAGCCGGTGCCATGTCAGGGTGCGAACGAAGTGGAGGCGATTCCTCAGTCTGTGGTAAAACCAAAGGGAGAAAACTTGATGGTGCTTGATGCCCAGGGAGGGGTAAATGCCGGCAGAGAGCCCGTCGGTGGAAAGGTTTGCTCGGAGGAGGTGGGTGAGAAGGAGCAGAGCGGACGCCAGGGTGAGATGAGGCCGACTCCGACAGGCAGCAGGCAGGCTCTGCCGGTGGGACCAGCGGCTGCTCCGAGCTGTAGCTCTGGACACGTCACCCCTCTCCTGGAGGCTTCGGCAGCTCCCCAGCAAACCAAGGAGTCCAAGCGTGAGCTTCATGCTGCAGCTCTTCCTTCTTCGGTTCAGGCCCCGCCAAACCGTGGGGAAAACAAGAAGCAGCCCGCCTCCGCCATGGAGGCGAAGGTGCAGGTGAAGCAATCCAAGCACGTTAGGGATGTTGTCTGGGACGAGCAAGGCATGACGTGGGAGGTCTACGGTGCTTCCCTCGACCCCGAGTCCTTGGGAATCGCTATCCAGAACCACTTACAGAGACAAATCCGGGAACACGAGAAACTGATCCGGGCTCAGAACAGTCAGAACCGGAAATCCATTTCCTCAGACACGTCCTCGAATAAGAAACTGAAAGGGAGGCAGCATAACATATTCCAGTCCATGCTGCAGAATTTCAGGCGTCCCAATTGCTGTGTCCGACCTGCTCCGTCCTCTGTGTTAGACTGAAGTGGTCCGCAGGGGTGGGTGGATATCGGCAGTGGTAGTGAGAATCCTTCCCCTCGAGTCTCAAGTCCCGCTGTTCAGTTGTGTTATTGGGGTTGCAGTGCAGCAACAGTGGAAATTATTGCCCTTTGTTTTCTGAGTAGCCACTCACTCCGTCATGCCTTCGTCATTGCCACAGCTGGTGTATTTCCACATGGTGCCCCCATCCCGTCCACCCTCAGATGAGAAGCTAGGCACTTAGCAAAAGCACAAATTTGCATTGCCACCTTGTGGCAGGGAGAACAGCATCTTAACATCATAAAGCACGAAGCAGAGGGATTGTGAGGATCGTTGTCGGAAATTACTGGTACGCATCACAAGGTCTTACGCAGAGGGATAGGCTGGGGGAGGCTGGATGAGGGGAAACCAAGGTTAAACAGCTGTTTAACCAAG
Organism: Heteronetta atricapilla; assembly: GCA_011075105.1. Taxonomy (NCBI): domain Eukaryota; kingdom Metazoa; phylum Chordata; class Aves; order Anseriformes; family Anatidae; genus Heteronetta; species Heteronetta atricapilla. Next base: position 24,952,816 of record CM021734.1, on the reverse strand, counting down.
CTGTGAAGCGAGACAACTTTCCTTTATGTTTAAGTTGCCGACACTGAGGCAAGGCTGTGAAAAGGTTACGAACTGTTGGTGCAGCGGCGCACAGTTTTTAGGTGAGCCTGAGCGAGACGGTTCTTCTTTTTCCCTCGAAACGGAGAATGAAGGCAAGAGTGAGGATCAGGGCTGAAGAACTCTTTGGGAGAAGAAGCTGAGTAAATGGGATTTTGATGGCTGGAAGGGGGAGGTGAGAGAAGAGTGTGCGAGGTGTGTGCAAGCAGGCAGCGCCTGCAGGTGAGGCCAGCCACCAGAGGACACGCAGCCAGGTCTCCCGGCACAGTGACACACCAGCCCAGGCTCTCAGCAGCCTCCAGAAGTGCTGAACGCTGCTCCTGTAAAACACTTTTTAAAGTGGTGTGGGCCTTTTTTCTCTCTCTAGAGATGCACGGTGATGTTTTAATGTAGGAGCAGGCTGTGCTGTGCACCTAGGTCCATGAGCCTACATGTCTACTGTGTTACACTGCTCTGACTTTTTAAGCCCTTATTCGAATCTGCTCCTTTTTTTTTTTCTTCAGTATATTGGTGCTTTTCTCGCTGCCTTTCATAAATTTAATGCCATTTATTTAGCCTGTGCGTATCTTGTTTTACCAAATGTTCTCTATATTATAAACCGTTGTATTGTTAACTTGAAGCATTTACTTTACAGAAGTATTGAAATCTTGAGACAATCCTTACTGTATTTCTAATGTTAGAGAAGCTGTAGCATCTGCCAATAAAAGGTAGCTTAGTGACTGTTCCTCCAGAAGTGTGATATACAATAATGTCTCAAATGTACATTTGTCACATTTCTCAGCTTTACAACACTTTTCAACCTGGGAAATGTTTCTCACTAGCTTTTCATTCTGTCCACTAGCATTTATGGTAGGCTGGGGAACTCCTGCAGTTTATAGAAAGTTTATTTTTCAATCCTGCAAAGCACCAGGGATTGGGATATTGTAATCCTGCCGAGTGCTAGAGTTAAATAGGAGTTAATTTGATCCCATTAAAGATTTTTCATAAATCATGATGATAACTTCTTTCTGTCTGTGGTACCACACATCCGACTTACTCTGTAGATCTTACAACACAGTGTAAGCAAATGTGAATGTCCTTTCTTTTTTCTTTTTCTATGAAGCAGCCGTGAGGTGGTCCACTTGTATTTAGGAGGCCAGGCTTTTTGAGTGTATTGATTGCCGAGCTTTCGAAGCAGCTGTTTCAGGGCAATTTTTTTCTCCAGTTAGGAGGTAAAATACCGTAAGGTTTCTGTAATGGACAACATTTCAACCTACTTCAATGCAAGTTGTTGCCCCTATGCTTGGTACTTCTAATTGGCTCCTAATTTTCCTCTGGTGCGTACTTGGAGTTCTGTGGCACCTCCTCATTCCATGTCTGTACATTATTTCAAGTTGTCTCCCACCTGATGCTGAACTGGTGAATCAGAAATACCATGTCAGAGGGTGACTTCCCACGTCCGCCTACGAGGAGGAAAGTCTCCCGTCTTTTGTTTGTTTGTTTGTTAGTACCGCTGTTTCCTTTACCTTCCTAGCAGTGTCTGAGATGTGAGTTTCCTGTGAAGTTTTGTGTGGGATTAATCTCGGCAGCATCATTAGGTAAGGTTAGTTGACAAGTTCGGTGTCTCTTAACACGTTGTGTCTGTGTCAACCATGAAGAGGTTCCCAGAGTTTTCTGTGGTGTTTGCTGTCTCCTGTCCAGGTCCAAGGCTTCATGCAGCTCCTTCCTACACCTTCACCTCCCTTCTGCCAGCTCCCTCTTTAGCTGCTGCCCAGCCTGTCCTCCTGTGAAACCTTGTCCTTTGACTGAGCTCGCATCCCTCCCTCCACTGCCCGCCTCATTGCCAGCTTGCTCTGAACTGTCCCTTTACAAATGTGTCCAGTCTGAATATATAAATGGATTGTCATATTCTTCCCCAGGAGAATAAATGGATGTCATGCACTCAGCAATTTCCATGAACTTTATCCTTTAGCTCAAGCGCTCCTAAATGTTTCTACAGTATGGGTATGAATGGCTTTACGGAGGCCAAACTGGACTTAGCAATGAGTAAGCACTGCAATTAACACTTCTTCACGAGGAACCAGAGATCTCCAGGTACCCTGCAGCTGCTCCCAGCTGTGAGTCTGCACCAGCCGGTCCACTCCCACCTTCCCCCCACACCCACCCACCTTTCTTCCAGGGAGATTTCACCAAAACTGATGTAGAGCAAAACGGTAAATCACCAACTGGACACATCTAAATAACTGCATGGGCATAGCTGGATACCCCACGGTGCTCAGCAGAGCATTGTGGTTTCGTATTCTGTGAAAATACTCGCGCACAGACAACCTGCAAAACGACAGCAACACCGTCCTGTGGGCACAGAGCTCCTGCAGGTGTGCATTCACAGCCAAGCAATATCGTGCCAAAAAAAAAAAAAAAAAAAAAAAACACACACAAAAAATGAGTCAGTGACCACCAGCACATCTCACGTGAAATATTTTATGTTTTCACTTTGCCTTGCTAGTGCAGGCTGTAGGCAACCTGCTAGCTTTACGCTGACAATTCATGCTTTCTTGTGCATACAGTGTTTAGATGATTTATGTGAATCCTCGCAGGGATGATGCATGTTTCACCAGAAGAAAAACATGTTTGGGGAAGCAATTAGAAAATATGTGTGTGAATAGTCCTTTAGCAGCCAAGACAGACTGTTCTTGGTGTCACATCAGTGTCAAAAATAGTTACTGTATGGCAGAGGGCAGGGGGAGGTGATCCACGTGCCTTCATCCTCTTCTTTTTTTCCCTGCCCTGTTGTGAGTCAGCACCACGGTGTCAGTTCAGTGGTGAACAAGCCAGGAAATCAATTTGGGATAATAAAAAGAGGGCTCAAAGCAGAAATTACTTTGTCATTCCCAAGAGTAAATATGTACGAGGAAAAATAAAAACCAAGGACCTGTGTTGCAGCCTGGACAGCTGAAGTAACTCGGTGTGTTGGAAGCTTCAAAAAATCAGAATTCAGTTCGGTGGAAGATGAGAAATGGTGGCAACAAGCTCATTGCCAGAGAAACTCTGTCAGTGCATCTTCTGGGGAGATTGGTGTGGCCAGAACCTAAACCAAAACAGGTAGTAAGAATGCAAATCTGTATTTCAATGTTTCCAACACAAAAGATGAATTGAAGGAGAGCCTGGTTGCAGGCAGTTTGCAGCATGGCCCCAGATTTCGTGTTGGCTCAGGAAAAGAAAAAAAAAAAAAGTGAGGAAATATCTGGAGACAAGGAGGAAAATACCTGTCTTCCCTATTTCAGAGGTAGGAAACCTCCCTTTGAATGTATAGGAAGGGATTGCTGAGAAAAATGAGGAAGAAAGGACCAAACGAAAACTAAAATGTAGGTGATATGGGTTCTTCATGAGGATATTTCTACTCCTATGTCCATAAAGCCACTGTTTTACTAAATTTTCGCAGTTGTCCCCACTTGTTCATTCTGACCTCACACATTTTTCATGTTCTTGGTGTCCCACGTTTTTTAGGAAAATGAACATTTCTGAAGGCTGTATATTTTGCTGGTGTGTATAGATATATCCAACTACAATTCAACAAAGCTAATCTGAGAAACTAGCTGGTGATCCCAGCAGGTGAACAGCCTCAGTTTATTACTACTACTGTCACATAAGAGCTTGTAAAAACGCATTGGTTGGAGAAGTACCTCCAAGGGATTCAGAAAAATTGAATATATGCTCTAAAGATAATGCTAACTTTTGTCTTGAAAGTCGTGACTGCTTTGAAATGTTAAAGTTGGAAGCGGAAATGCAAACGAAAATTAGTGTTGAGGTTGATGGGAGTCTTCTTTGTGATGCTATTGGTTTTCAGTTTGGAAATTTGGCGGAATCTACCACATCAGCATTGTATTACTTAGCACAGTTTGTATAAGCATAAAAGTAAAATTTGTATTAGTTTATTAGGCTGATTCTCCATTGCCTTGCTCCATGTCTATCTCTTTACACCTTTTAAAAATGAATGCAGAAGGTTACCAAAGCAGGGTAAACCTTTCACGGGCAGCTCATGGAGATGGTGGCTCTGGATGAGAGACCTGTTCATCAAGCTCCACGGCCTGGAGTAATACAAAGCCTCTTGTAACCTTTTTTTTTCTTTCTGTTTCAGTAGCATCTCAGACTTCGCTCATTTATTTTTTTTAGACACTGTGTGATGCTTCTATCAGTGTTTTCACAGCCATCCCAAAGGTATGCAGATAGATTCCTACCCAAATGCTGCACACTACCAAATATCTCTGGAGCTGTGGGATGCTACACAGTGGCCCATGAGCCTGAAGGTCAGTTTCTGTACATTAAAATGGCTGATATGTTCTTTTAGGGGCCTAAATTTCATTATTTCACCGGAGTTAGTATAGATATTTAAAGTTTTTATCAGCTGAACTGATCTGAACTGAAATGAACACCATTCATTTCTTTGAAGCTCTGGTATTTATTAATTTATCTGCCATGTCCCTTTCTGAGCAGCTCTTCCTTCCCAGTATTTATAATGTGGATTTTGAATCAAATCCTGGCAAGGAATATTTTGTGATGTGAAACTTATCCTTCATCATTCAGGCTTTTTTAACGAAGAAACCGATAGAGTCCAAACACACGGAGAGGAAATATTTTTTCCTCTAGGAAGAAGTTTGCTGTAGGTCACCTTGTGTGTGCATACGTGTACACGTACATGTTTAAAAGGGCTGTACACGTGTGCAGGTCTCATGCATTTCTCACACTCTAATATTTTTCCCTTTCCCCTTTCTGACTGAATGCTGGAGCCTCAGCATTTTCTACAACTTTGAGGCAAGTTTAGATCATTCTTCAGTAGACACGCAAGGATTTTATCTTGGTCTCAAAAAAAAATCCCACTGCTCTGGCTAAAATAAAAGAGTTGGCCAACCTCTGTGTCTAGAGAAAGAACTGCCAACAGAAAGCCCAGTGGCTGGGTGTACAGAGATACGCTGACTCCAGAACTTTGTGGATATCCACACTTAGTATATACAAATGGGTTTCTGCACAAAGACCGATAGCAGAGGTGTGAAAGCAAGCATCTGAGCTCATTAGGGACAGAATCACATGAACCAAGTCCTTCTTGACGTACTAGGCCTTGAGGTTTTGTTAGGTTTCTGCTGAGACTGACAACCTCTGGGGTAGAAATAAATGACGGTAAAGTCTCCAGCAGTTGTGTGCTGCAGAATCCAAGACTCTTGAGATGTTTCTTAGCAGCTCAGCAGCTCATCTAGCTGATCCACACATTAGAGGGTTCTCCCAAAAACACGTCCTCTAGCTCAGTTCACAATAACTAGTTTCAAGTACATCAAACCCAAGCTTAGACACTGACCTGAGGAGTTTCAGTAGCAGGGAAGAGAAAGATCTAAGTGTTCATGGCATATAAAATCAAGCCTCAAGCCTGAAGTTAAGGTCTCAGTAGCACACTGGAAAGTGATGGGAGTTTGTACCCAGTGCTAAAGGTAGAGAGGGTGGATGACCTCTGAATTCCTGGCTGTTGCAAGCACCATAAAAATGATGGCCATAAATCAGTCAGCAGAAGAAGAAAACCAATTTTGGGGCTTCTAATGATGACTAATGTTATTGTGGCTTTATTATTTTTATAGTTATGCTGACTGAATGTGATGTACTGTACAAAGTAAAGCTAGTTTTAGGCTTCCAGATGTACTGTAGCATTTATTTGAGACATACCAACAGAAGTTTGCATGTGAAGAAGTCTTACAATGATATAAAGCAATGTTACCCACCTGATTGACTTCCTTAGGAATTTAATGTTTTGCTGTTTTACATCTTCTGGTTTCCATGCTGAGTACAATAAAATTAACACTGTCTTAATTATTCTGGGTCTCTGTTTGTAGGGTGAAAAGGGCAGGATTTTAGGTCTGCGGTGACACTGTTTAGTAAATTGTCATCCCCCACATCCAACGCTCACGCACAGCATGCACCAAGTGGTGTGAGGTGAGGTGCTGGTAGTACCAGCATCAGAATAACTTTGAACCCTCTTCTGCCCGTAAAGGAAACAGAAGTTTTATCTCATGATACGAATGAGCGTAACAGACAATGGCAGAGTAGTATTTTGGTCTGATGCTGTTACAGGTGTAGTATTTCAACATGCCTGTCTCCTGCTGGAGGACACAGCGACCCTACCTAGGCTTACTCTTTACTATGGCTATGGCTTGGGGAATATGGAAAATCATTTCCTACCTTCCTACATTGCCACACACAGAGAGGTGAGGGGAGTAAGCTAGGTCCTGAGCAAACGTGGTTACAGAGTGGCTCTGCTGCTGGGGAAGCTCTGGCTTTCCACCCAAAGCTGGAGCTCTCTTTCCCACAATAATAATTAGCTATTTCCTTAAGTGTGTTTCTATACTCATTGTACCTGGTGGTTGGCTATGAGGGTTCAGGCTACTTCAGCTAAGTGCTCAGTGTTTTGGGCAATCACACAGGGTAATTTATTAATGAGCTTTGCTGGATTCCTTGTCATACGGTTCAGGTTTCTGCATGCCAGTAGCTGCCAAAAATTAGTCTTGAATCCTAGCTGCCAGGAGCATGGTGTTCCCCTGCATTTGGTGTGTTCATGCAGCTGCATGCTGCAATTGACAGCCTTCCATTCCAGGCAGGAAAACCTCTGAGAGCTCTTCCTACTTCATCCGTGTAGCCTCACTACAGCAAGGAAAAATCCTAGGGATCCCCTGCCCAGCAAAAAAACGACCAGTGCTCAATTCTGCAAAAGAAAAAGAGTTAGCATCCTATCAAACCAGTCATTGCCAGTGCACCGTTTCCATCTAACACAGATTTTATACTATATAACATAGCAGTGAGATAGTGCCTGCATGTATAAAGAATAAATATGGCTTCTTGTTCGTTTATAAACTGATTTACTGAGTACGTGAGATTTCCTACCAGCAGCACTACGACCCAGGATATCTGCTTAGCTTAACCTGATAAGGAGACTGAAATGCCTTCAGAGATTCAAACGCTATGGGAACCACTCTGCAGTAAGTGGCAGAATTGTGAGTGGAGACCTTAAGACTCCCTCATCAAATTTCAAACGGCTCCTTTGAGAACCATAAATTGCTATTTTCACAAAGCAATGTTTTAAAATGTAGGCACTTAAACCTGAAGCTGAGTATTTAGATAAATACGGCCTAATCTGTGAGGAGTATAGAGTGCTCTTTTCTCCTGCTGAGGGCAGGTCGTGGAGACCTGTGGACACTTGATGCAAAGAAAGCCACTGTTAATTAGACACTTATACCCAGTACTGTAGTAGGTAAGTAGTAGTAGTAGCTGACTATGAATAATAATGACAGTCTGCATGTTTGGACTGACAGAAAGTTGCCAGCACAAATCAGGAGATGGTGATGTATGCACTATTGTTCGTATTCCAGCAGTGCTTGTATGAGTGAGGGTCCAGCTGCCTGCATGGCAGAGCACGCAGTTCAATAAAGCATCATCCTTCCCACTTGCACCAGTCAAACTAGGTGGGCCCAACAGCTTGGGAGTGTGGTTGTCAGCCTGCAAAGGAATTTGCCTTTGTTGTTCCGTCTTAGTGATGAATTAACTTTAAAAAGATAAAAGGAAAAAGTTTTCTAATAGCCTGCAGTGGACTGAAGCACAAGGAAGGGATTTGGGTCATTCATGCTGGGGTTCTGCCTTAATTCCATAATTCTATTTATTTCTTTTCCTAATTAGAAACTTGTTCATGGCAGTGCTTTTTCTCTAAATCCACTTATATAACATCAGAAAGGTATAAGCTACTACTGGGCTATCAATTAATGAGACAGATTGCTTAGGTTTCAGTAAGTCTAAAACTAAGGGAGAAGCTTCTGTACAGATACTGGACTCATGCACTGGGTTACTTGTCCTCCTGAAATGGCCGGGCCCCATTAAGTTACAAGTGCTTCAAGCAGAGCCTGGTGGTGGACAGGTTTCTCTGATGTTCCCCTGGTCTGCACCTTCAGCAGAGAATGAATGAATAGGAAATAAACGGGGCTGGCATTTGCTCAAGTTGCTTCTGAATGTCTCCCCTACCCTACACGATGTGATCACCATAGCTTTATACCAGCTATCTAAAGAGAAAAGCTGTCTAGGAAAGTTGAGATCTATACCATAATTTTAAGCAAGACAGTGTAATCAGAGGAGACCTACAAAGTGCCTAAAGTGAATGTAAATGCAGTACAGCTCCAGTTTTGGTTAATGTGAAATTTTCCTTTTTTATGGGTTTATCTCCTTGCCTTTATTGATACTGCTCCACATGCTTACATACTTCTCTACTGGGAAAGTTTTCCTGGTATTCACCCTAGCTTCCCTGTCATACAGCTTGTGATATAGCAGTCTACACCTCCTTCATCCGCCTATCTTATGCAGAGCTTTCTCCCTCCTCTCAGCCTCACCCACCACCTTGACTCAGTCAATGCTGAAGGGCAGTTTGGAGGGGTGAAGTAGCTCACAGCTGCACGGTTCTCTCTCATGCTAGCTCTCTCTCATCTGTTTTTCACTTCCTGGATGTTGCTGTGAGCGATACCAGCAACTGTGATGGATTTTCTTAATGTGGTTTCCTGTGCTTTGGGTCGTGTCCTGAGGTCACCAAACTGAGTGCAAGCAGTGCAGCCAGGATGTGGCTTCTGCTCCTCGGAAGAGCAGTGGGTGAGCAGCCTTTTCCCTGTCTGCCACTCACTTCTCACCTCTCCCTCTTCCCTTGTAAAGCCAAAGCCAGCTTCTCTGGCCTGTTCCCTCATGGCAGCACAGATGGAGCACAAAGCAGTCACATTTTCTCCACTGGATGTTTCCGTAAGAAGGAAGACTTCACACCAGCACTGAGCTGCAGTAACTGTCTCACAGTGGGCACTGCTTTGCTTGCAGAGAGAAAATCTGTCCAGTTTCTTCTGTGCATTTTTTTCTCACCTGGTTGGAATAACTATCACAAATGAATTGATGGCAGGGTGGACAATGGCATACAAATAGAGAACAGTCCCTAAATGGTCCTAATCTCTTTTGATACATAAGCTGTAGAGGTTAAAGGATAATAAACTAAAAACAGTATTTGTGCAACCTGATCTAGTGGAAGGTGTCCCTGCCCATGGAGGTTGGAGCTAGAGGACCTTTAAGGTTGCTTTAATGTTTCCATGATTTAAGCCTCTATGAACTGGGACCCACTTCTCTGTAGTATTCACCCAACCACATACAGGTACAAAGAGGTACAATGCTATCACCTGGTGATCTGCGCTGACTGCACACCTCTACTATTGCAAAGCATCCAATATCAGCTCCAGAAAAAAAGCTTCGTACTTATTTAATTTGTTTTGCAAGCTTTGCTTGAATAAATTATTTGGGCCTTTCAATGTTGTGGCTTAGAAGGGCCTATACTTAATAAACAAATAAAATCCAATCACTTTTCCAGATACTAGGAAGAAAATGATGTTCTAAGAAGAAAAAAAGTTCTAGTGTTCCTGTCCGAGAGTGTGTCATGTTCAGCAGGAAATCAGGAGGGAAAACACAGAGCAGAGATTTGTTTGGAGAGAAAGGTCTCTCCAAACAACAGAAGGAGAAAGCTCTGTATTAAAGTAAAAAATCTGTAGGAGAAGGGGTGGGCTGGTCTTAGATACTTCTTTTCTTGGGGTGTTCTACATCTTTCTGGGTGAATGAATTTATTTTGCAGAGTCATTTCACCACTGTTAAAAAATCAGTTTGATTTTCAAAAATCAAGTGACGTGCTTTCCAAAGGGCTGTAATATGTGGGTGAAAATCATAGAATCATAGAATATCCTGAGTTGGAAGGGACCCACAAGGATCATCAAGTCCAACTCCTGGCTCTGCACAGAACCACCCAAAAATCATAATGTATGTCTGAGAGCATTGTCCCAAACACTCCTTGAACTCCAGGAGGCTCAGTGCTGTGACCCTTGTCCTGGGGAGCCTGTCCCAGTGCCCGACCACCTCTGGGTGCAGAACCTTTCCCTAACCCCCAGCCTGACCCTCCCCTGCCCCAGCTCCATGCCGTCCCCTCGGGTCCTGTCGCTGTCCCCAGAGAGCAGAGCTCAGCGCCTGCCCCTCCGCTCCCTGTGAGGGAGCTGCAGGCCGCCATGAGGCCTCCCCTCGGCCTGCTCTGCTCTGGGCTGAACAACCTCAGGCACTCCTTGCCCTCTAGACCCTTCAGCATCTTTGTAGCCCTCCATTGGACACTATCTAACAGTTATACATCCTTCTTCCACTGTGATGTTCAAAATTGCACACAGTACTTGAGGTGAGGCCTCACTGGTGCAATAGCTTGTTAACGGAAAATGGGTGGGAGAAGGGACAACAGCTTACGTCTTCACCTGGGCTAAAATGGATTTTCTGCTATGTAATTCTTGTTAACACAACAAATGTAGTGAGCTGATCCTCCAGCAAATGGGCAAAGTTGGTGGTTGCTTGTATTCCTGCAGCAACTAACACGGTGAGGCCTTCCTGCAGCTGGATTTAAAAAGTCACACTGATTTAGGATAGAAAACCATTGCTGGTTAGTTAGAGTCAGGGCAGACATTTATGTCTTGTTATGTGTAAATTGAAGCAGGTGTGAGTGTTTGGTTTTTTTCTTGCATCTGGAGAAAGGGAGGTGAAATCAAGGTAAAGGATAGGAAGGCGTTTACAGTGACAGCTGAGTAGTGATTACATTGCCAAAAAGCAAGAGCCTAGAGAAAGCTGATATAGATGCAATGAGCTGCAGCAGAGACCTAGGTATAAAAGTGGACAAAGGTTCCTCTCAGGGGAGATGTGAAAGCATCCAGTCATGGCTTGATAAGGTTGCTCACCTTGTAAGACAGTTCAGATCAGAGGAGCTGCAAGCAATGAGAGACATGGAATCCTTGCCTGCGTGGTGACTGTACTTAAGGTTAGTTCAAAGGGTTGTGGAACCTGAACCTGGTGGGTAGGGGACCTGTAGGGCCTGGGTTGAAAGGGAGGACCCAGTGGTAAGGCACCAAACTTCCTGGATTGCCTTGTGTATTTATTGCATAGCAAGGAAAAGGTGCAGCTTCTGTGGGAGACCTTGATTCTGTAAGAAAGTGAAGAGATCTGGGATGCTGCACTGGATTTGTGCCTCTTGCTTTGCAAAAACAGGCAGGGTTAGAGTGAATAAGAACATAAAGGAGCTAAGCCTGTGGCATGTTTCTGTCCTCCCACCATCGAGGGAAGCCCAGGGAGTGCAAAATGGCACTACTGTCTGGACTTAACAGAGGGGCACACAACCCTGTAAGGCTAGGATTTCCCCTAGAGGTCTTATTGCTGCCCTCTCTTTTCACACCAAGAGGCACATAGCTGCAGAAAGAAATATGAAGCTCCTGGTAGACGCTCTATTGTAAGTCTGCATTGATTTTAGTGGGAAAAATTATGTCAGCTGGGTTTTGATAAATAGAAATGGCAGACATACATTGACTGGGTAACCTCCCAGAGCATTAGAGAAATGCCAATCAGAAATGCTTACTTATGTGAATGGAAACTGTCAACAGACTCCTTTTATGCATTAGGATTCCAATAGAGGAATGAAAAATGTGCTCTGGCGATTTGGATGTTGTTGGCATGTTATGTGAGATTGCCACCTGCCTTAAATGAGATGCCTTTTAAATGGAGCTCTGCCTCCTAGTTCTCATCCTTGCTTTGCACGTGTTGTTTACCAGGAACAAAACATTGCCTGCTGGAATACTCAGCACACATCTATTTAAGTGCCTTGCTAACACACTGCACATAAAATAAAAGCTCTTGTAAGCAGCAGCAGCCATGGTGTTGTAGGGATATTTAACTCTTTCTCACTCACTTGCCCTGTGCCTTTGGCATACAGGGCCTGAAGTAGTGTGTCTTGCCTTGCAGAGTGTCTATTCCTGTTTGGGGAGGGGGAGGAAAAAAAAAAAGCTCTCTAAGCTGCATTGATTGCTTAGAAATTGTGCCTTCAGTGTAACTGGTGCAGCTGTATGCTTTAAATCTGCAGGCAGCAGATTTTCATTTCTTGCAATGCAAATTAATATCTGATTGAAGAATCAGTTTTAAAGCCCCAAAAGACTATTGCTGGTAACTGTGCACTGAATTTGGTCCTCCCCTGATGTTAACTATGGCATAGCATAGAAAATCTGGTGAGACTGAGTCATTTTCTTTTTCTTCTTTGTTTAAGCAAAAGAGAAAAACTCTTTCTCTTGGAAGCAAAGCGAATATTTTTTCCTTCCTAACTTCTAATGAGCTATCGTAGAATCATTCAGGTTGGAAAAGACCTCTAAGATCATCTAGTCCAACCTTTAATCTAGTACTGAAGTCTACCACTATACCATGCGACTAAACTCTAAATCTACATGCTTTTTTAAGACCTCCAGGGATAGCGATTCAAAATCTAATTCCTCTCATTTTTTCTATGAAGTACTGATAGAATGGTTTGTGTTGGAAGAGATCTTAAAGGTCATATAATTCCAACCCCCACCATGGGCAGGGACACAACTGAGAGGAACAGCTGATCTTGGCAGGACTCTTGCACTGTAAAGCTGTAGATCTCTTGTGAAGAGTGCCCCTCCTCATGTCTACACAGCTACACAACACGATTACCAAGTTTGCATCCTCCTTAATAAATCGTTTCGGCAAATTACCAATTAAACTGTACTTACAGCCCAGGAGAACCAGAAGTGCCACACAACTTGTATGCTGCTAGTGTCAAAACATCACAATCTGGTAAATGTATTTTTTTTTTTTTTTTTTCAAAGAAAATGTCTTCATATTTGAGTGCCCACTGCCATGGTTCATGCCTCGCATACTTAATGGCAGAGCTCCCCCTTCTTCCAAGATGACTTTTCTGAAGAATTTTGAAAATGTATCGCTTTATCTTAAGAAAGCCACTTTAACCCAAGGGAGCATCAGCCAAGCGTGAATTCCTGCCTTGTGGTGAAATAGTGATTGTATACAGCCTCTTGCTCACAAGATCAATAACTTTGCAGTAAATTGGATAAACATGTTGGTCTGGGATCTGATTCTCAGGTGTCTCTGATGCTCCCCAGCCCCAGAAGAGCTCTCTTTGCCTAGTGGACTAGAAAGGGAGTGGTTAGTCACGGGACCACAGTTTTTCCTAAGGCTACCACTTTGTATAAATTGACAGCAAAATGGCTAACCTGGCAATTGTGAAAATAATTTTGATTCTTACATACCTAGGCACACCTTTTATAACAGGCTACCCCAAAGCCATCAGGCAATAGAGAATTTGGGGCACTGCTGTGTGGGTAGGTTTCAGCTGGTGATCTAGGCAAATGGGGCTCCGTACCCTAGCACTGGACTTCTAAGTTCTTGCCTTAGCATCTGTGAAAGGCTCCTTAAGAGAAAGCCTTCCATGTCACTTAGCAAATGCATGAACCCTCCGTTACCTCAGGTCCAAGAGAACATTTTTCTCTGTGTTGCTCTGGTATCAGATGACCCATAATATGCTGAAGTCACACAGTGGATGCGTTGCACAATATTTTACCTCTCCTCTACAGAGCCCAAGCATTTTAACCCTGTTACCTTCACCACGTGAAGTGCTCAGATACAGTTCTGGTGTTTTTTAAAGCCACTCAGCCGTTCGTCAGCTCATGGTCTGGCCAGGACGTGATGCATGGAAGTAAGTCATAGTGAGGCAAAGCTGGCTGGCAAGAATCAAATAGCATCAGTGCTGGTGTTTAGGAGCACGGCCCAAATGAATCACTTAGTGTCTCAGGCAAGACCAGCAAGTTCCAGCCCTGTCAGCTGCTTCTCTGTCACAGATTAGGCAGTCTGGGTGGGTGACTGATAGGTTCCCCTCTGGTGATAAAGCCTGCAGAAGAATGGCTCTTCATTGGGGTTTTCCTTGTCTGAAAGAGGTAGCCTTGCTACAGTTCCTTCCAGAGGCTGAGCTCAGTCGCTCACAGAGCTCAGCCAAAAGCAAAGTGCTCCAGACTGGCTCCCCAGTAAGTGGAGGCAGAGAGCCCTCCCATCCTTTTGCTAAGCAGCCAAAATGAGCAGGGAACCTCTATTAATTAAATGATGCTGCTTTCTGGAAGGACTCATAAATCAATGCTTGTCTGTGGATCTGCCCAAGCATCAGCATCTTCCAGACAGATTTGCAGTAGCATTGCTAGCAGACATGACACAGCTCAGAGCTGCCTGTGGCACCTCTCAGTCTTTGGTGTTGGGTAGCAATACGTTACATTACAGCCTCTTCTGAAGGGTTGCCTTCATGTTGGGCTTTGGTTGAACCGTCCTTATACAAGATGGAAAAACCTGGCTTCTGGGCACCAGCCAGCTCTGCCTGGGACCAAGAAGCCCCAGCTCCCTCCTGCCCAGGCCGGGTGGGATGTCCTATTAAATCTGTCTTTCTCCTAGTAACACATGTAGGGATCACAGAGAATGGGATTTCCTTCAGCTTAATCCCACCCATACTTCACCTTCTCAGTAGGACTGCCCTCTGGAAGTCCTATCACTCCTTCTGATCCTTGTCCATGAGACGGACAGATCAAAGAAATTCCCAAAGCCCCTGGAGGATCTCTGGCACCAGCACACATCAACGCTGCTCTGTGGGGAGATTCTTACCAGGAAATCAAACTAAGTGACTTAATTTCCTTCTGAATGCCAGAGGAGTCTGCATTCTGCATTTACCTATTCCCCAGCATCATTTTTGGCTTTTAGTTCAGCCAGCCCCTGGTCCGCAGTGATGAACACTCTGAGCATTGCAATCGACCCAGACAGCTCCCTTGGAATGCAATGAGAGTGCAGCGCATGGAGAATAATAATGGGCATCGTACTCCTCAGCTGCACCGCATTGCTTCTGTATATAAGGACAGGGACTCCGGTTTGTGTATCTTGCTCTGAAGAGACATCCTGGGTCTAATTTCTGTTAGATTAGGAATTAAATACAATGTAGCTGTTAAAAATACATGAAAAAATTCACCTCTTTCTGCCTGTTCTTATCGGCGGGCTCTCCACAAATACACCTGCAGCTTCTTGTGTGGTTTTTAGTTGATTAAAGATTTGTGTCTGAAGCAAGCCCCAGGGGCCGGATTATCAGCTGCTGTTAATGAACACAGCACTAGCAACTGCAGCAATGCCATCACTCACGTAGTGGCTGATGAACTGACTTTGATTCTGAATAACACCATACTACGGCACCTACTACCTGAATCCCAATTGCGAAGCTACTGTGGATAGTGAAGAATGAGCCACAGACTCAAGGTGCTTTGGAGGTGGTTAGATGTACTACGTACGCTGTTACATTTTGAGGCTCACCTTAACAGAGCTTTTGCCGTGAATTCAGTGTTCAGAGTCAATGGAGCCCATCTTATTGACTATTTTTTCACTTTCTGGCTGTGAGTAGTTTCATTTCATTCTTCTGTCTCATTCCAGTCCTCGATTGCAGGCACAGAAAAGTAGGGAAAACCGCCACAGAGACAGCAGCCAGCACAAAGGGGCTCTGCCTCCTGAGTGAGCATCTTCTGAAGACCCAAATACAGAGAGCGAGCATTTACAAGAGGCTGGTATGGCTACTAGTGCTGCTCACAGGGGCAAAATAGATATGGTCTCTGCAAAGAAGTGCCCCTTCCTTTAGTTAGTTCCCCATGTAGCATATTGTTTCTGCCCAGGTTTTGTTGGAGCTTGTTTGCTGTGTCTGTTTGAATATCTGGATGGAATCTTCACACCCAGAGCACAGCCTCTGATTTCCCTCTGATCCTTGAAGCCTCCTGCCTCACCTCCCCGAGCTGCCCAACACGGAGGAGTAGCAGAGTCTCTTCCCTGATGGCAGTCCTAAGACCTGCAGAGACAAGAAGCTCAAGGTTTCAGTGTTTAAGCAGTCAGAAGAGTTGAGCAGCTGGAAGCTAAGGTACTCAAAACATAGGCTAAATTATGTTCATTCCACTGGCCAGAGGGTTGGGGGGGGATTCTTTCAGTATCTCCTCCTTTCTGTCCATAGCACATTGATCTCTAAAGCTTTCCGTCTTCTACTGCAGATCTTCAGCTTGTTGCAAAAGCGTCTGTGGTCCATGATAGTGTGTGAAAGAGGGTGTTTCAAGGCTGAATTTTATACCCACTCTGCAGAAAACATCCCTGGATTATCAATAAATAAATATTTATTTATTTACTGCATTTGTCTCCATGGGAGGAAGGAAGGAATGTACTACTGCATTAGCTCTTAGTTGCATCTTTGAGACTCCTGAAATCTACTGGCTAAATGCTTCTTCAAATACTCAAGGAAGCACATAGAAATAATCAGATGAGTGAACCTAAGTCAGTTATAGGCATTAATAGCGTGTCTTTAACTCCTCTGATATACCTATATCCAGGAAAAAATGATGTGAACAGCGGGAAATTCAATGAGTCTTGACAGGTCATTTTGATTTACTTCTTTTTTAATTGGACAAGCTGTGGATGTCTGTTTAATGTTCTTACTGTTGGGAGTAAGGCAAAAGCTGTGAGGGTCTCCTTGCACCTTTCCCTGCAGTGGTTTAATGAAGTTATCCTGCTGCTTTAATGCCCAGTAAGATTTTCACTTGGTGTATCTTTATGAAGAGTTAAGCGTCTTGCGGTGAATCTATAGCCTTAACGTAGCAGTTTCAGGGAGGGCTAAAGGAAGAGCAAGCCCATCCTTTTCCTCAGGCAGAACTTTACTGTGATGAAACAGAAAGTGAGGGTACAAACAGCTGTATTTGGATTAATTCGTAATATTGCTGTTTCTGGTGTACGGGGCCTGAAAATAATAGAAATGGATAAAAAAGAGGGATGACCTGAAAGTTATGTTAATACCCTGAGATCACTGAAAATATCCTGGCCTTTTTTGAATTCACTGACAATATATCCAAACATAAATACACTTTTTTTTTTCCTTGTGAAACATGTTGTCCCTTAAATTTTCAGCAGAATGAAAGTCAGGAACAAGTCTGTGTTGGCTTAAGGCTCAATTGAAAACCAGGACCAACATTTGTGGGTTAACCCTAACTTCAGCCTTTCCCTCCCATGCATTCCCAGGCAGAGATGCCTGTACACGGTATTTCCATGGGGAGAGCATCCTTCAGGTTCAAAAGTCTCCTTCCTGTTCAGTTAAAACTTCCACGGAGCACTGAAAGCAGCTGCGTCCAGGGGATATAAATAGGCAACCTTTCTGAATGAAAACATGTCCTGTCATCTTTAAAACAACAGCAGTGACAAACATCCCCGGGACATTTGTGACAGATGCCCTGTTATAGATAGCACATATAGATAGCCATCTATCAGCACATGTCAGTGGCTGTCCACTGTTGGATCTGGAATGCTTTGGAGTTTAATAAAAATATCAAAATATTTTATTTTGATAAAGGGTCCCAGAGCAAAACTTATTTAAAAACTCTTATGGTTTGAACCAGATCCATATTAATTACAAACAGAGCTCAGACCTCATTTCATGATCACCAAATCTGACTCTTCTCTGCTTCCTGGAAGTCTCTCTTATACTGCATGTTGTTTTTCCATCAGTATAACTTTCCTAAATATTCCCGTCAGCTTCCATGTTTGGTTCCAAGAAGGATTTTGAGACAGTACCTAGCCTTAATGCCAAGGTAGGTTCTGTAACCTGTTGATCCTAAGGGGTACGCTGAAGTGTGCACAGGACAGTGAGCGTGTGCTCGTGTGGTTTGCACATTGAAATTCCTGTTTTCTTAATATCAAAACTGCTCCACCCCCCAGAAACACTGTTCTTTAGAGATCATTTTCCAAAAAAAGGACACAAAAGCCGTAGAAATCAAAGAAACCAATTTGGATAGAATACGTGCTGTTTTGCGTATTCATTAATATTTTCAAAACAGTGTGTGTTAGCTGCCTGTTTATACTTCAAAAGACTATTTAAAGTATCATCGTCCTCATCTTCTAGTTTGAAGGCCACACTACATCGTCATGGTCAGCAATGTTTTTATAAATCTTACTATTTCAATTTGAGCTAGGCCATGTATTTTTGCAACAGGATCTCTTACATAAACCAAGAAGACAAGTTGGTCTCTCACTGGAAGAAGGAAAAAGGCATGATTCAGCTACTGAACACAAGTGCCACCAAATCAGTAAGTCCAGGAAAATGATAAACATTTAGTAAGTGTTTAGAAACTCTCATTTCTAGCCAGACAAGTGATGTATGGAAAGAAGTTATAAGCACTTCTAACATTTTTTTAGAAGTGTACCCTTGCAGTGCTTCAGTTCTGTCTCCACCCCTGAAAACGTGAGCTGTGCTATTTCAGCAGCATTTTGAGGCAATGTTTTCAGTTCATTAAGTTATGTTACTCTTTTTGTGCATATTCTAAGTACTTTTATACTCACCCTCTTCCTACTTACCCTGCTGCAGGGGTACTGGCTGCCATGGGCTGTGCAAACACAATTGTTTCTCACTGTCAAACATTTGGCAATTAAAATTTTGAAGTGATTGATGGAAAAGCACTAAGAGGGTATCAAGGCTTTGCTCACATCTCATGTATTGCCTTTTTTTTTGAAATTACACCAATACCTGACAGCAGCTCTGGCAGGTCAGTGTCATCCAGACCTGGTACTTTGGACCTTGCCTTGGCTGTGGAAGAGACACAAACTACTGTGATTTATGGTTTGATGCGCAGGCACTTATGAGCAAAAAAATAATAATAAATCAGCTATGATAGGAAGAGATACAGTACCTACACAGTGATCAACTTCATGGCTAAGCAGAACAAGTGTCCAATGGGTATACAAAGCTAATCCTGTATAGTTTCCTATTTATTTTGTGTCAGTACTGTCCATCCCAAGCATTTAAAGCAATGTCACAAGATCATTACATCTCCATAAGGGTGCATATAAACTATCACTATTTTCTAATTTTTGTGCCTCTGTAATATTTCCTGCGTGATTCAGAAACCTGTAATCAGGAGGTAAAATATTGTACGTAACAGCAAAGCCAATTAGAATATTTCAGACACATCAAATACAGTCAAATAATTGCTCGTGTTAAGTGAAGAGGCAACATGCACGCTGTGACACTTCTCTAAATCCTGCTTCATTCAGTGTAGCAAACTTTGTTCCTGCTCTTCCCTCTGTAGAAATGAACAGCTGAAACCAAAATTAAAACTTTCTGAAACAGATGAACAAGGAAAAGCAAGCACTGAACTTGCTATTGTACTGAGCAGAAACTTAGCTGATTTCCTAACTTTTGCTTCAGTGGAACTACATTCATTTAGTACCTGGAAGGTTATTCTTTCAGACTGCTTAGCCATGACATTTGGAGTTAGAAAACAGTTTTTGTCTTGCTGGACTGACTCCACAAAATGCCTACTGCACAAAACCCAGCCTCTGTATCGTTCAGCTCAGCAATGGTTCAACTGATACTCAACGCTGGCAGAGCTAGGCTACAAGGCATGCTATTAATGAACATGTTTATTTGCAAGTGTCATGATTCAGCTGGGGCTCAGCCTAGCTCTTTCTTTGCTCTTGTTTGCTTCTATCGCTGGGAATTCAGATCGGGGGAAAAAAGAAACGTTAGGTGGAAGTGCTCTCTAATTTTCGCTCCCCTTTTGAACTAAGGGGAGGGCGATATTCAGCACTGTTCATGAGTACAAGGATATTTTAAATGAAGAGTGGCTTAAAACTGCAACTCAGGTTTTGGCCCACCAACTCCAGGGCCTGAGAAAATCAAGTTTACTGCCTCACTTCTCAACAATGTTTGAGGCTCCCAAACAAGAAAACAATGGCATCAATGTCCATACCAACAGAGGGAGCGTTCATATTGACAGAACAAAATCTCCCAGTGCTTGTTTTAGGGTGGTCTTTTGCACAGTATGTAAGTGAGAGATGTTGTTTGCAGCACCCAGTTTTTGTGCTGGTAGTATAACAAAACCATGTGCCACTCTGCCTTGAGTAGTGGTGGACCACCTCTGTGTTAGGCCACAAGGGAAAAGTGAAGCCACTAACAGCTTCGAAGTGACCAGGTGATCTGGTCACTTCGCAATGGGCCTTTAGACCTGCTAGCAACGTTTCTTATTTTCAGTTTCCCTGCAAAAGATGCCGGTTTTGACTTACAGAAGTAGTTGTTGATTCAAATCTTTTGTTGCTAATGCAGGGCTTGCGTGGATACTAGTCTGATACTTCTGGTGTTGCAAAGGTTTAGGGCAAAATTTATTATTCATGAAAATAGCATACATCTGCACTTTGTATGCAACAGATTTTTAGAATTAGAGACTGAACTGAATGGGTGTGGCTGGTAAATGGCTGAGATGAGTTTGAGGGTACTCGGTGAAATCTGACAAAGACTAATTCTCTTGCTAGGGTTGTTTTGCCATAGAAACCTTCCTTTCTTTCTCTTCTGAGATTCTGGGCAGCTTAATCAGTTTAAACCTTCCTCCAGATGGTGAGGGAGGCCTGCAGAAAGCTGGTGATTAGCCACATCTGGAGAACTTGGCCTTTGGTTCACCAATAGCAACAATATTCCTAAGACCACTTCAGGGTTCTCAGCATCTTGGTGTTAATATGATTCAGCCTTTACTAGAGGGACCAAAAGTACTCTAGGAGTTTCACTGGCATTTCCTGCAAGTTTAAAAGGTATTTGCTGCCTTGGGGAAAGAAAAGGAAACTACAGAGCCATCCTTAGTGTAGTTGTCAACAGAAAGGGCTTTGACACAAAAGCAGGTGTCTGAGAATGGCAGAATGTCTTCCTTGCTCCAGAGTTTCCTTCGGGTCTCGGGGTCTTATTGCTGAAGACTGGTGTTATTGGTAAAGAACAAGACAAAGAAGAGTTTAAGCACCTCAGCCTTTTCTATGTCCTTTGTCACTAGGCCCCTTACGCCTTGAATTAAACATGTTTCCGACCTATTTACCTTCTGTAGTCTTATTATGAAAAAAAAACATAGATCAACCTTACGAATGTCACTCAAGCCATTTGTATTGTCTGCACAGCTGTTGGGCAGCAATACAGCAAAGCACATGAATTATCCCCTTGTTATCAATAGCATTACTCATGTGCCCAAAGTTAAACACATATTTAAAAGCTTCAGGAAATAGGCCTTTAATTTCCATCAATGTGAAATGCTTGAAACACAATCTGCTGCTATTTAAATCTTCTCTGAGAAATCTACAGAGTACAAAATTGTACACATTCAAAGATCAATTTAAAGAATTGCTGCCAGCAAAGGAAAATGATAGAAAATAAGAGAACACCTAAGAGTGGTGATTTTAAGGAGAACTAGGAGGTGGAGCAGACTGACCCTCCTGTGCTTGGTATGCAGTTTGCAAAGCTGGGTGTGTCTGTTTGGATTCATTTGGACAGCCTGAAGCACTGATTTTAGAACACAGAAGACTTAAGGTGGGCAGACAGCTGAAACTCAACTCTGAGCATCTCTTTCTCTCATAAGTGTTGTCTTTCCTACATGCACTGACATGGGGCCTCCGAAGTCTTTCTCTAAGCCTGATGATACAAAACACTTTGCAGAGTGTCTTGGTGCTTTGTGTGCCGGTTCCATGTTACTCAGGGACAATTCTTTGTGTGTGTTTGGCCCATTTCTTCATTAGCCTCTCTGCCAGAATGCGCATTTCTTGGTTGTAATGACAATTTTGTACTGGGTAGAAAAGAAGCTTATCTGGTTCCTGTAAATATGACTGATCTGGGAGTCAGAAATGAGTGGTTTCAACGTTTTGATGCTGCTGATGTCATTTCACTTCTGCAGGCTGGGTGTGGGGAGGAGGGTTGCCTTTGTAAATTGTTTCCGGCAAAAACTGTGTCTTTGCACAGCCTCTGCCCCACTGGGATCCAGGGCTTTTCCCTAATCTGCTACTTTGTGAGTAATAATAGTCAATTACTGTAATGAGACCAAGACCACAAGTCTCTTTTCTGAAAAGCAGCAGAGCAGCTATCATGTACCAATGGGGGTAATCAGTGCAGCCTTTTGAGAGCAGCACTTCCCAAGCGATTATGGAGATGACAGCCTGACCTCAAGTTGTTAAAGACTCTCTTGTAAAACTGAGAGATAAGTTTCACTTAGATTAGCCCTGCCAGATTGTGACCTGGCTGTTTGCACCCTGCTTACTGAAATTATCCTTGAAGTCTCAGTGAGACTCGGTGTAGCAAGGCTCTTTGCTACTTATCTGCAGTCTGTTATCTTTCCCTGTTTTCTCTCTGGAGCAGGTCTGTGGGGACACACAAAAGGGTGGCTGCACCAAGGTCAAACATGGCCTGACATAAAAATGCTATTTTTGAACTTGTGCAAGTGCCCTGAGGTTCCCTGGGATGATAAATAAAAGGAAAACATGAAGCATTTAATATTAGTCATCTTAGTATACTTTTATTGATAAACATATGCATGGATAGTGCTATCAATAGCACCATCTGCTGTCTTCAGGACAGCAGGACACAAGCTCTGCATTGTAACAGCGGAGCTGATGAGTGAAATGAGCAGGGGGCAGAAAAAGAGGCTCATCCTGCTCCTCTCCTGCCAGTAGCAGCAGTGCTGGAGAGCTGCTGCATCTACCTGTGCTGGTGACACAGGCTGGGAGCCAGTATGGCAAATCTCTGACAGGGGTTTGGAGCCAGCCCTGTTTTCAAGCTGCTGTGGGCCTCTATTCATGAGTGTTGCCAAAGCGTAGCATCCGAATTGTCAACAAATACCAGGAATATTCTTTCCTCCAGTGCTTTGACTATTCTTCTCTGCTTGCCCTTGACAGTTTTGAAGCCCCTTCTGGGGGACGTTGCTAACCTTGGCTCAATTTCTTTGAGAGGTCATAGGCCAGAGAGCCACAGAAGGCTTCAGTCAAGACAAAATAATATTTTGGGTAGTTTTTATTCACAGTATTTAAGCCATAACTGCCTTCTCGGTCTGACCACATCAGAAACAGAGGTAAAAGCCCAAAGGGCCTATGAACTGGGACACTGTACTCAACATGGGGCCTCACAAGGGCAGACAGAGTAGAGGACAATCCCCTCCCTCGGCCTGCTGGCCACCCCTCTGGTGATGCAGCTCAGGACACAGTTGGCCTTCTAGGCCTCAAGCACACACTGCTGGCTCACATCGAGCTTTTTGTCCACCAGAACCCTCAAGTTCTCTGCAGGGCTGCACCCAGGTGCAGCACCTCACACTTAGACTTGTTGAACCTCATTAGGTTCACATGGGCCTATTTTTGTAGCTTGTCCAGGTCCCTTTGGATGGCATCCCTTCCTTCTGGTGTACTGACTGGGGATGACAAGATTCCCATTCTTTGCACATGTCAGAATAATGGTGATCAACAAATGATGCGGTCTTTAATTTCTTTCCCTCACACCTCTTGAGAATACCATGAGACTTTGGACCTCTTTGCTCTGCAGAGCCATTATCCCTTTTCTCAAGAGGGAGGTTTACCACAAAGTGCTATGGAAGTTCCTGCATGCTCCAGCCCCAGAGCCACTCCTGGGATTTCATCATGAGAAGTTATCTTATTATTCACTGTAGATTTAGCCTTTTGTCATAAGGAATAGACTCTTTTGTTCCTTTCGTTGGCCCTTTTTGTGCTGTTCCAGGAGAGGATGTATCACTTAAAAAAAAAAAAAAAGAGAGATTTCTAAGAGGAATTCCATTTCTCACACTGCTCTGCCCTGGGGAAATTAAAGAAAAAAAAAAGACTGTCAAGGAAACACAATAATCAGAAGTGGCCAGCATCAACATGGCAATGAGGAATTATAAACCAGACACTTCCAGCAAAGAACAGTCAAGGACACTTGTGTGCAGTATTGGAAACCAAAATATAAGAAGGATATAAAATTATTAGAGTCTATCAGAAGGCGGGCAACAAAATGGTGAAGGATCTAGAGGGGAAGATGTGTGAGGAGCTGCTGAGGTTGTTTTCTTCAGCTTAGAGAAAAGGGGACTGAGGGGAGGCCTCATGGCGGCCTGCAGCTCCCTCACAGGGAGCAGAGGGGCAGGCGCTGAGCTCTGCTCTCTGGGGACAGCGACAGGACCCGAGGGGACGGCATGGAGCTGGGACAGGGGAGGGTCAGGCTGGGGGTTAGGGAAAGGTTCTGCACCCAGAGGTGGTTGGGCACTGGGACAGGCTCCCCAGGGCAGTGGTCACAGCACTGAGCCTGTGAGAGTTCAAGAAGCATTTGGATAACACTCTCAGACACATGGTCTGATTTTTGGGTGGTCCTGTTTAGAGCCAGGAGTTGGACTTGATGATCCTTCTGGTTTCCTTCCAACTCAATATATCCTATGACAGTGTTTACTTGATTCTATGCATAAGGACATGTATTTCTGAGGGGAGTATCTGGTTTCTGTGAAGGGGCAAGTGTGTTTGACTGGCCTTGCAGGAGGGCGTTAAAAATACTTCTTCCCCGCTTTTCAGCCAACTGTAGGAACCAGGTGTGTATCTGGGGCTTCTAACCAT
This sequence comes from Heteronetta atricapilla, assembly GCA_011075105.1. Classification (NCBI taxonomy): domain Eukaryota; kingdom Metazoa; phylum Chordata; class Aves; order Anseriformes; family Anatidae; genus Heteronetta; species Heteronetta atricapilla. The sequence goes on along the minus strand of CM021734.1, from coordinate 24,928,423 downwards.
CTCCAGACTTCAGTTAAAAAACAAAACAAAACAAAAACAAACAAAAAAAAAAACCTGGGTATACCTGGGGTCAGTGGAAAGGGATGGGATGGGATAAACAGAGGTTGTCCTTCCACAGTCCTCCAACTGAGTCTTGTGCAGCAAATAAGTCAGTCTGATGGCCCGACACAAGGCTCAGACACTTAGCAAGAGAAATGAAAACACTCCTCAAGTGGTAAATTACTCAGGAGTTCTCTGGAGAAAAATAGTGTATAATCATGTCACTGTAAAATGATGGATCTGCTTTTGGGGTCAAGTTAAAGCTTTAGAGACAGCCCTCATTATAGTTCCTCCTTACTTACGACTTTTTGGCTATGCAGATTAAATAGCATTCTTTTGCTGCAGGGTTTGGGGATGTTGTCCAAATTTATGCCATGAGAAGGTCAATAAATGAGAGCAGTTTGAAGATATGCTCAACAGAAAAATTAAAATGAAAAGCAAGCAAAAACAAACAAACATTTGAAGAACATACAAGTTCTGTCTGTATTTGAAGATTAGATAGCTTCATAGCTAACATCCAAGAGGAGAAAAAAAAATCCATGTGCTTACAAGTCACTCAGGACTGTGTCTGATCTGAAGTATGAGGCTGACACAAAAAATGAGATGCTTCTATGGGGATGCTTCTATTTGATTAATTGCAGTAACAGTCTTATGTCTGCTCTTTCAGCAGAGATGCTGAAAATGAGCACCTTAGTCCCTGGGAAGGTTAGGGATCCTACTTGTAAGGATTTTTCTGTCCATTGCTAACCTCTGTAAAAAGCAAGTGATAGCAAAGATCAACACGGTTGCCCCAAGACAAACTCCAGTCCCCTTATTTTTACTGCTGGGCAGGTAAAAATGTCTTCACCCCTTTGGCAGTGACCTGTAAGTTTTCTCTGAGGCTGTGCTGACAGAGTGAGGAGGGATCGTTTTTCCATTCTACTCTGAATAGAGTCCCTGTGGGCTGTGAAACATAAACAGGATTATCTGTGCATGGAGACTTCCCGGTCTCTGCTGAGGGCAGGCACAGCAAGTGGCAGCAATTCCCACTGCTTTATGTTCCCTTTTATAGGCAAGGGTGCTGCGACTCCAAATCATTAGGCACAGTGTGGGAGAGAGACAGTAAAAATGACCTTACAGTCTCTCTGAGCCAGCACAGACCGCTAAATCTGTTGGCAGCTACAGCAGGAAAAGAAGGGTGTGTGGGGGGAGGGAAAATAAAATAAAATAAATCAGAACAATCAATCATGTCTGGGTCAGATCTGCGTGTGTTCTTTTTGTTCAGCCAGGATCTGAGACGCAGGGGTGCACTGAAAGAGAGCTGCTGCCTCTGCTGCTTCCCACAGAAGCTCCCAGGTATGGAGAATCCTGTTTCCTTCTGCAGCAGGAAGCACGTTGTACATCTGTGTATATGAACGTGGGCTTGCTTTTTTGACTAGCTGACATCACATAAAAGCTGCACTGCAACCCAAAATTATGGAACATTTTTGGAGCAACTCCTGACCAGTGGGCAGTATGAGATCATAAACTGAATCTGGTTTTTGTGGCTGAGATCCCTGTGTAAAAGTGAAACTTTTAAAAAGCTGCTTGAAATAAAGCAGAGCTGAATTCTGCTAACTCGAGCTTGTTGAAGTACATTTTCCAAGGCACTTGTAGGTGACAAAAATGTGGAAGATGTCAGAAGATGCAAAAAGATTTTTTTATTATTATTCCAGATGCATAAGATGTACAGAGCTTTCTGTGACTTACAGGGTGAGAGAACAGGCAAGCAGGAGAGAAGGAATATGCTGCAGTGGATAAAAGTCCATTTCTTCTTAAACAGATTTTTTTGTGATCGAAATAATTGAAAAACAGTAAAAACAAAAACAACAACAACAACAAAAAAAAAACAACTGTCACTCCAGACCCTTTTTCATGCTTTTAGAATAGGAAAACTTTTCAAATAATTACTTAGTTTTTATTGTAGTCTGAGGGCCTGACATGCCGCCTGTTTGATCTAACACAACCTTTGGCTGATTTACTGAAAACAAGTTTATTGTTATTTATTGTTTTACCCTTTCATTTATATTTTTTCCATTAAGAGCTCATGCATTTCCAAATCCTGTTTTAGTTTTCTGTGGTCCAGGTTCAACACATGGTTTACGTCACTGCAGAATCGCTCCCTCCAGTCTGGCCAATGTCAGAGTCCACCAGGGCCAATTGCTTGCTGCCCTCATCAATAGACCGAGGGAAGGTGAGCTTGCAGAAGATGAAGTCTCTCTGCTTCCCTCTCCTAGGCATCCTTTATTTGTCTTTCTTGCCACCCCAATATTAATCATGGGCCAATTAGACCAATTCAATGTTTTCTGCCAATATCATTCCATATGTTATAGGTGTCTTCTCTCTCCAATGTGTCCCTCTACTGTGCTGTAAGCAATTAGAATTTATTTTCATTTTTCATTTTGTAACATTGAGCTATCCTGTCCCTATTTCATCTTGCTAGTTCTTTTCTGTGCTCGTCCTCATGCGAAATAATCTTTCGTGAAGCAGAATTTTTGCACACAGTGTTGCAGATGAGCTTGTGTCAGTGCCTCAGACAACAGAATAGGTATTCCTTTGAACCTGCTGGGAGCACCTCACATCACACACCTCAGAACTGTCAGCAGGCTTATAATGAAGGTAAGCAAATAGGAACAGTAATCATCTGGCCAAAATGCCAATGCGACATGGTGGGAGCATTTCAGAGTTGAAATAATTGATTTTCAGTTGAAATGGTGTGTGTGTGTGTGTGTTAAAATTTCACTAAAAGAAAATCAACACCTTTTTTTTCTGAAGAAAACTGTCTTTCCCTGACCAGCTCTGCTGAGCTCCAGATCTCTCCTAGGCCTTCGAAGCAGTGAACAACCCCAGTAAAGAAGTCTGTAAAACCTAGTCAAAACAAGATTTGCAAAACATGCCTCTGCTGTGACTCTTGAGTTTTTCTGGGCTCAGGAAGCAGAATTTCCAAAACAGAGCAGCTAATCAATGGCTTTGTCGCAGCTATATTTTTTAAGGACATCTGAACAACTTTCAGCTGGGATGCTAATTTTTGTGATCAACCAATTTGTCAAATGCCGTTCACTCTCAAAGTGCTTATTTAACACAGTTGGTAAATGCCTAAGAAATTAATAAATTTATAGGGCAGTAGGATCCAACATGAGAAGATCTTCCCTCTTGTTCTGGGAATAATTCTTCAGAGCAGGTGGAAAACCACAAGACAGCCTTTGGAGCTTTACCATGAAGGCTAACTTTTGCTCTCTTTGTAGCTAGTGACAAACTTCTCGTGGTAGATCAAGGATTCCTACAGCGAGATTAATGTAAATGTTATAGGTTTTGCACCACAGAGCCTAGGTGCAAATTTCCCATTGAGTGGTTTTCATCTTCAGCGCTCATAACACACGTTTCATAATGTTCAGAGCCGGTAAGAACAATCACATGGGTGATAAAAAAAACTGAAAGTTGCTGAACAGGGGAAATCTGGGCTGCTCTGAGTAGTCAACCTTGCCTCCTTGTGTTGCTTTCACTGCCAGCCATCCCCTGGACAGGCAGCAGTGCAGACACGGCTGCCAGCTTTCTCTGAGAAAGGGCTGTGAGATCATAACCACAGTCTGCTCTGGGTAAGATTTCACAGTATTTTGGGTTGGGTTGGGAACCGTGAGATTAAGTTCTTAATGGAGATAATGAATGGAATTTCCAGGCAAAAGAATTATCTTGGTTGTTTGCATGTAGCTGGTCAATGAAAGTTGAACGTTTTAAATATGAAATACTGGAGATATTTCCCTTGCTTTGTGAAGAGGCAGTTTTAACATTAAATTATAACAATAATAATTTCCTACACTCATCTTGTCCCTACATGTCTTTAAACATGATGCAGTCCTGCCAGCTGCTGTTTGGATTCTGCCTGGTTTTAAAAGCGTATGAAAGTTTCACCAAGCAGCACTTTTAGGACCATGTAGCTTGTTGTAGGATAGGGTGGCAATGCCATTCTCTCTCCTTGTACAGCTGCTGATCTTTAGCAGTTTAATTGCTAAGCCCACACCCCGAGGTGGAGGCTGAGATGCAGAGAAAAAAAAGGGCAAAGATTGCTTAGTTGTTAGTAGAGCTCATCACTGTTCTCATGGGTCATTCTAGTGAGGTGTTGCTATTTGGCACTCTGACCTTCCTACGTCTTCCCAATTCAACTGGTTTCATTGCTTCTGGGCATCCCAGCAGCTGATGTTGGGTCCAGCACACAACCCTCTGTAATGCTTGGGGCACGACGTGCTGCACTTCCCTGCTCTGCGCTAGTATGACAACAAAAATCACCCCGTGTAAGTACTAAGCAGTCTGACACAGCCATCTCCTGGAGGTGAAACAATGCATGCAGTGGGGGCATTAAAAAAAATGTATGCTCGAAATGACACACACAGAAACTGTGTGGGTAGAGAGGCTGCCGTGACAGAGAGAGGCTGGCTCGGCTGGTAAAGTTCAGCTGCATTTGGTTTGATTTTGCATCCCTGAGATTTGCCCTCCCTAACTGATAAGTATATTTAAAGATCTCCCTGACAAATAGCAATTAGAAAAAAAATAAATAAAGAGGAAGAACTTTTACAAGAGTGTATCACCAAAATCAGAAAATACTTTCCTCTGAAGTGAAGGGGAAAAAAAATCTAGGGGACTAGCCAAGCAGAGACCTCCAGGGAATACCAGATGCTTTTGACATACTGTGCAAATATAACGTCATGTAACCATCAGTGCCAATTCTCACCACAAGCTCTAAACAGTGTGCATAAAAACTTCATAATGACATTGTCTGTACAGCCTAAGCAATCAAGCCATGGTCAAGAAGGCTTTGCTGTAGAGAAGAAAACTTTGCTGTCTCTCAAGAAAATGCCTTTGGTTAAAAATAAATAAATAAAAATGGCAGTTTTTGGTTTCTGATCTTCACAGCATCCCACACCTCCTACCTCCTGTTTTCCTTATAGTCCTGATCCAAAATTTACCAGCAGGGTCTGTGAAACTAACGGATTTACGTTGAGTTTCTCCTGCGGAGGCAGGATTAAAAAGCAGGTGTTGTTCCCACAACAGGACAAGCAGATTTCCTAAACTGGCTGTCACAGTGCTGGAGCAGAGGTTCTTTCTGTACGGTCCTAAATAAAGTCTTTGGAATGCTATTATGCTGAGGCGCTGGAAACAGGCAAAATTTTTGATTATTTTGACACGGACGGGATTTTCTTTGAGCCCTTTTTCTTTGTTATGGCAGGAGAACTGGAGGCGGAGAATCCGGTGTGAGGTTAGAAACTTCGTGACAGGAGTTACCAAGCCAAGAGGACATGCCTTACGCATCCCTGCTGGACGGCTGTCAAGCCATGGCTGCCACAATGCATTTTCCTGCCTTGCAACCAGAACCTGTTGCCACTAGATGGGGACGTCAGTGCGAGTTTAGTCTCAGGTGCTAAGTCCCAGGTGGATTTGATGTTTCTTAAATTTGGGGAGGCTCGCATGTTGCTTGTGCATCGCAGTAAGCTGTCACACTCCAAGAGTGCGCCCGGGCTCACGTTCAGAGAGTGACCATACGTCAGTATTCTTAAATATTTCTGAATTATACTCTCACAGAGGCACAAACAATGTCCCTTATTGGCTCAGCTCTGGCCAGCAGCAAGTCCCTTTGAAGCCAGCTAAAACTGGCCCTCATCTAACACGGGGCAGCTTCTGGCCTCTTCTCACAGAGGCCACCCCTACAGCCCCCCGCTACCAAAACCTTGCCACGTAAAAGCAATACAGTGATCAAAGGCTGCCCTCACAAGCTCAGGCAGGTTTTAGCTTGGGATCTTTCCTTGTTAATTTCAGTTTTTCCCCTGTTTGGCTATTGCTTAAGAGGAAAATGCTCGTGAGCATATAGGCTGCCACACAGCTCGCACTGCATTTGGACAGAAATTGTGTAACGTGCTTCTTGCTCTTGATCTCCCACATATATTTAGCAATCACCTTGATTTTAGTATGACTTCAAACAGTGATTTGCCCGGGCAAAAGTTAATTGTTATGTTATAGTTTCAGTTTGGGGAGGGGCATGACTCTGTCACGTTGCTAGTGTCTTACGAACCCAAAGTGAGTGCAGTAGCAACAACACTATTGCTGCCACTTTACAACTCCAACTTTCCCTGGGTTTTAAGCTAAATTACGCCACTGTTCATCAGTGATGCTGTTTCTCCACACATCAAAACTTCTTAGATCACCAAATCCTCAAATGCCAAGGAGTTTTGCACGACCATGTTTGACGTCGTAATTAGGTAAGCCTGGAGAAGCCTCATGTTATTTTTAATAATTTTTTAATTAGCGTGACTGTCTCCATCTCATTGACTCAGTAGGCTGGTAAACCTGCTGCTGAAGTATATGTTAACTTTGTACTCGGTTATTTGTCTCCATTTAGTTGCTTATCCTTATAGTTGGCATTTTATTGAGCCAAACCGTTTCGGTAATGCTTCACTAATTCAAGTAGGTGTCTTGACAGAATTGAATAATGCGCCCCTCCTCCCCCACCCCCTTTTTTTTAGAAAAGGTTTATTTTTACTGCTTTTTGGATTAGAAGTTCAGTTTAGTTACACCATGGTAGAGAAACCTGTCCGCCAGATGTCTGGCAATTTCCATCTGCTCCCACGCGCATGATGCATTATGTGTCTCCTTTTCTCACCTGCAGCAGCCAGCTCTAACACCACGTTCTTCACTTGAAAATACCCCACTGCACCTCTATGCACAGCTTAGTCTAAAGAATCATGGGTTCTCCTCTGCCCTTTCTGAGGAGAAGGGGCTTTTCCTGGACTGTAGTGGGAGGGGGGAGGTCCTACACCAAGTGCTAACGTTCAAAGCACATCTATTTGGACTGGCCTTCTTGTGAGTGGGCTGGAAAGTCACATCAAGCATCCTGTAGCTGGCTACTTGGCCAGCCAGGAAAGAACGGAGTTATACTCTGATGTCACGGTAGAAATGATGAATAACAGTCAGGTTAAAGCAACATATTGCATACCAGGGATAATGGGATTATTCACAGATGTGGCATGAAGAAATTCCTTTGGACTTCTAACGGCATCCTCGCTGTTCTTTCCCTCTGGGAATGTTGTTTCAACATCTGAGGTCAAATGTCTTATTTGTAAACAAGTGTAAGGGCATTTTTTTTCTTTCTTTCTTTCTTGATCCATTGCGTGATTTTATTAGCCTGTCCTTTGCAGTGTTTTTACGTTTGCTTTTAGCTGTCATGTGGAGTTAGAAAGTATGTGGTGTAGGTGTGCATCTCAGCCAAAGAAAGTATTCTGCTAGCCCCCTTTAAAAGGCAGGTAGTTTTAAAAGTCATCAAGCAATTCTTGCACATGGGTGGTAGGAGTGTAGCTGAGAGCTATAGGAAACAACTGTGTGATGGAAGGCAGGTGGGCATGGTATGGCATGGCATAAAAGCTAGTGATACTCAGCTTCTGAGTCTCACAGGCCTTCATCTATGAATGCCTATGTATTTCACAATGTCTTTGCTCTGATTTGAGCACTCTAGACATATTTATAATAAGTTTCACAAATGTTCACCCATGCAGTATAAAATTCCTCCAGGGTATAAAAGAGACAGCAAAGACAACAAAAGGTAGCGTTGTCTCTGACAGCAAGATAGAAAACCACAGAATTAACCCTGTGGAACTTGCTGTTTCTGCTTGCGTGTATAACTCTGACGTGGTGGTTTGATACAACAACTTAGAGAACATGAACCAGCATAATGAGGGATTTTCTAGTTTTGGATTTTTGTTTGTTTGTTTGTTTCCCTGTCATAGAAGACTAATTCTGTTTTGTTTTGTTTTCTGTTCTATGGTTTTGTTTTGGTTTTGGAATTGCTTACAGGAAAACACTGAAGGTTTCCAAAGTAGGATGCAGCCTGCGGTCAGACACCACAACATGTCTTGGGTGATTTCTACAGTCCCAGACGTACTGGCATTCCACATTTATAACACCTTTCTTTCCAACACAGTCATCCTGACGGGCAGAGGTCTGGTGAAAGGGGAGTAGGGAGATGAGGATATAAAGAAGCATGTCTCTGTGGGAAGGGTGGAAGGTTCAGGAAGGAATCCACTCACTTCTAAGCTGGGGAAAAGGAAAAGTTCAGCTAAATCTTAGTGTGCCCTTCACAGGAGAAGCTGGCTGTGCTCGGTGCTGGTTAGGAAAAGTTAGGCTGGGACAAAGGCATTGAGGATGTTTCACTCATTTCTATTTTTCTGTCACATAGGAGTCTTCACCTCTCCTAAGACTCTCAGCAAAAAAAAAAAGAAGCTTCTTTATAACTCTGAGAAAATATGACATATCCCTAAGTGTTCCAGTGACTTCATAGAAGAGTGAATTTCCTGAATTGATCAAGCATCCCTCAGCTGCTCAGGAAAAAAAAAGAAAAAGAAGAGAAGAGAAGAGAAGAGAAGAGAAGAGAAGAGAAGAGAAAAACATTAGCCAGAGTACTGGCTTGGCTTGGGTGCTGCTGGTGCTTGTATTCTGTTCCTGCATTATATAAAATAAGAATGTACACACTGTTTCTGAAACTTTGTTTATAAAAGCCTTAATGCTGTAGCTGCTGTTCACTATAGGTTCATGTCTGAACTCTTCACCCCAAACCTTACCGGAGAGGGTCAGTTTCTCGTCACTTTCTGTTCAGGTTACAGTTTGAAGCATGTCATTGTGTTTTGCTGCAGAGCTATGATTCAGACTAAGAACATAGCTTTGTGTGATTTATGTGAAAAGCATGTTAGTGGCTTACGTTAGAGAGGGTGATGGAGGAGGAGGAGGATGTTACATCAACTCTGAGTCCCACAGAATAGGAAGCAGGAAACTTAGAAAATGCTAAGAAACTTGGAAAATGCTAAAGCCAAAGTCTAACTTTCTGCTATACAAAGTGGGAAAGAAATCATTTTGGGTTAGGTTGGTTTAACTGAGCTCAGACAGGAAACAGAAACCGAGTATGAAGGAGATTCTGATTGCAACACCTAATAAAAATACATTGTGAATGAAAGTTGGAATCTGCAGGTAACATTTTCCATCTGACACGTAGTTCAGTCCCTTCCCATCTGCCTCCAGGAAAATGTTATTTTTCCTCAGTTTTTCTCTAGCTGTACAGCCTTTCTTTTCTTCCCGTACCAGACGCAGGTCCTTCGGAGAGGCAGACTTTCCAAAGACCTTGTCTTCTACTCACACGCTAGGGCACTGCCGAGTAACACTTGCACCTGGAAGGATACAGAAATAAGTATATGTGCTTCTCTTCAACAAATAAAAGCGTCAAATGTTGAAACCACACAACTCTACAGTGAAATTTTGAAACATACTTTCATACTTTTCTTTAAATTTCTAGTACCAGCCCTGCTTCCAGCCTGAGGAATTAATTCTTCCTGCTGCTGGCACGTGGACTCTGTATGATGTGACTGCTGGCAGTCGCAAGCACTGTGTTTTTTTTCCACCCCTTTTTGCTTTAACCTTTCTCTTATTTCACTACTACATCCCTAGATGGAAAACCAGGGGGTTGAGGGGCGCAGGTGAGTGGGGTGGGGTTAGGATTAATTCCAGCATTCCACCCTTTTTATGTTCAGGCCCAATGTTGTACCACATAGCACAGCCGCTAGCAAGCGGGGTGCTGGTTGTAGTATGGATTCTTTCTGGGCAAAGGGGTGCATTTAGGGACGCTGACTTCACATCGTGCTGGTCAGCTCTGTTAACCTGTATCACACAATCACTGAATCCCTAGGTGCGTGGGGACCAGAAGCAGTTGTCACCCACACACCGCACGCTCCCGAACAACACAAAAGGGCCCCGCTGATTTTCCTTCCACCTCACAAAGTGGATTTTGTGGCAACAAAACGCGCTGAGACTTGGCTCTTCCCACACCGCTGCCTGCTCAGCCAGGGCCGACGGAGGGGTGGCGGCCAGGCCGGGGGAACCCCCCCCCCCCAAAGCCCAAGACCCCCCGGCTGCTCTCGGGGAGCCAGCCACCAGCGTGAGGAGCCGGGTGCAGGCCCCGCTCCCCCCAGCCGAGGGGTCGGGCCTGCCGGGCGGGGGCAGAGGCAGAGGCAGGGGCGGGCCGGCGGGGCGGGCCGGCGGCCTGGAGGGGGCTGCCGGGCCCAGCGGAGGCGGGCGGGCTGCGGGAGCCGGGCCCGGGCGGCGGGCAGGCAGCATGGGGGCCGGGGCGCTGGCCATCTGCGTGAGTAGGGCGGCCCGGGGACGGGGCGGCGCTGCCCGGGGAGCGGCTGCGGATCGGGGCCCGGGGCCGGGGAGAGCGGGGGGCAGGCGGTGGGGTGGCCGCCCTCAGCCTGTCCCGTGAGGGGCTGGGAGACGGGAGAGGCCGGCGCGGCCCCGGAGCTTCTTCGTCGTTCCCGCGTGTTTTCCAAGCGGTTCTTAGGGAAGGTGAAAAAAGGGCTTTTTTTTTTTTTTTTTTTTTTTTGCACTTTTAGCCGGGGAGCAGCTGATGCGTGGCGTCCTGTGTAAGTCTGGGCTGGGTGAGCCGCCGTCCCGGGCAGCTCCCGTGCGGCTTTTGTGCTGTAGGGCATGGGCATGCAGGGGCTGCGAGGGTTATCTTCTAAGTCTCGGTGGTCGGTTACAGTCGGCAACGTGCTCTGACAACTTTTCCTGCTATAACTTCAAATCTTCCCCGTCTGAGCTCGTATAAGAGCGAATGCTCAGAGCTGTTGCGAGGCGGCGCTTTGATTTTTGATTAAGTGTGTATTTGAGATAGCCGCCCTTAAAGTTGTCTCCCTGGCTAACGAATCCTTTCCAGATCCCAAAAGGAGTCTAACAATTTACTCCTCTGTGCCTGCAGGCGCGGGAAATGCCCCTCGGTTGTCTTGCAGATGCACATTATGAGTTTGACCAAGGCATTTCAGCGCCGTGTCTCGGCGTTTTGGGTGCTAAAGTGGCAACAGGCCAGAGCCCTACGCTTGAGCGGGATTTTTTTGTGGGGGTAATCGCAGGCCTCGATTAGAAAAGTTCCCTAAGCACCACGGCTGCTCGTAAACTGCTCAGGGTTTTTGCTGTCTTGTGAGTTGAACCCGAGCTACGTAGCTTTTTCTTTGTAGTGTAACCTTCCTGAAGCGAAAATCATGTATTACTCATTTAACCCTCAATGGAAACATCTCTTTGAGATGTTTAACAAGCCGGTCGAACTGTAGTTCAATAATTTACGCATGTGGTGTTTACTGTAAAGAATTAAAAAGGTGTTCACTGGAATGCTGGTTTTATTTATATATTGCAGTGATGTTTCACAAACAAAAAACGCATTTATGCAAGGAACGTGTTTCATGAGGATCAGATAAGTTTTGCATAGTACCTGGACCTATCGAACCTACATGTACTTCAGGAATATATTTTCAATGGGAAAGGTACAGCAGAGTAGAGGAAATGAACTGCCAGGTATATTACGTCTGGATGGACAGTCAGGCATAAGAGCAACCCTGTGCAGATATTCAGGCTCATTACAAACTGCAGTAAGAATATCATGTCATCAACGAATAAGTTTTAAGTAGTTGTTTTTAAAAATAAATAAATAAATAAAGTACAACTTGTCCTTATGCAGTCAAGTGCCAAGACCCGGCCAAGAGTCTGAGCAGTTCCTTGTGTTATGTATAAAGAATATTGTGATTTTTTTTGGTAAGGTTTCTACTGCCTATTTGTTACTAAAACGCTGTAGGAATATATTGATTTGCATGCATCACACTAGTGGTGACTTCTTAAACGAATAGACTGAACTCTGTGGTATCAGTGGCCCACTGTTCCAGCAGTGTGATGTCAGAAACATGGGGAAAACATCAGAAACATCAGTAGAAAAAACTTATTTCCTCTTGAGTGAGGTGTACTGAGTTCTGTTCTGCTCCTCCGTGTTAGAGGAATGATTCTTCGGTGTGTATGGAAGTCACGACTACGGTGGGTTATGTTGTTCTGCCTTTGGCAGTCTTTCCAAGCCGATAATACCATATGATTATGAAGATTTCAGCATTCCAAAAATAATCCCAAATTATGTTATTCCCTCGGGTCTTACTGAATATCGTCTCATGTTCTCTCTGCCACTGCAGTTCAAAACTTGTGAGGATGTCTTCCAGATGTATATTGTGCCTCCAGAAGAAGCTATGGGATGTTTGCATTGGAAGCTGGTCTGGTCTTTTCCCCACATATTAGGTGTGATTAGATTACCTAGTCCCTGCTAACCTTGAAATCTCTGTACTGAAATTGCAGACTTAGCAGATACTAAACATACCATAAAATCTTTCGTAAGGGTCCACCTCAGCTGGCAGTGGCCAAAATGAATCCTCAGGGAATAGCATTTAGAAGAAAGATGCAGTGAACCCTCCCTAGAGTACCCTCAGAGACTGACAGGCGTTCTGGATACACCCTGAACTGATTATGTTGTATTGGGATTTTTCATGTAAGTGTTTGTCCAGTTGTTTTTTTGTAAGTCCCGTGAACTGCATGAGTTACAAAAGCACCGTCCTGTGAGTCAAAGTTACTTCTTACTCTAGTAACAATATTGCATACAAAAGTATCTTTCTCCTTTATCATAATTATAGGGTACTTACACTCTTTTCCAGTTAGTTACTCTTCTATTTTTTTTTCTCTGTTTTCCTACTTTACAGTGACTTTCCTATGAATTAAAAGGAAGTAAGACCAAAGTCTTATTCTGGAACATAAAAGTCAATTTGGATGGATATGCTCATGTTGTAACCATGCATCCTTCTGCAGCTAACAAGACTAATGCACATTTTCCCTGTGCTTCTTTAAGCAAAGTAAATCGGCTGTGAGATTGAAGGAGGACATGAAGAAGATAGCCTCACTTCCACTGAACAAGCAGAAGGACACAACCCGCCCAAAGGTGTTTGGTGTGAGTCTTCTGGAGCTCCAGCAGCAGGGACTAAGCAAGAATGGCATCCCAATAGTTGTATGGAATATAGTTGAGTACCTGACCCAGCACGGTAAGCTCAATGAAGTTACTTTTGCCTGTATATGTAAGGCTCTTCAAAGGGAAAATACATATTTTTTTGTCCTGAATAGGACTGTGGTGCTAACCCCATGCAGCGAATATTACTGTGTGATTTCTTTCTTTTTATCCACCCCTGGTGCTGAATTTACTGTTTAATGGGATGTTTATAAACGACAGTGTTATGAAACACCACATGCTCACTAGTAAGCTGTTCAGTTTTATAAATGGAGCGTATTTCATTTTGAAGCTTTGTGTCATTTTCTAGTTGCAAAACATTCAACTATTTCACAGTTTCTGACAGTGAGAAGATGTAAATATCTATATAGAAATATTCACGTGCACATACAAATCCCATGAGAATGCATTACCGAATGGGAATACATGTTCTTGCAGGTTTTCAGTTAGATTTCAGTTATTTCTAACCCCCTCAGGGAGGCAGGTGTCAAATTCTTAGCCTTTGTTTGCATTCGTTTAATGGGACTTCATTCCCTGTTGATGAAACACAACTTTTTGCAGAAATCTAGAGCACTGTTGGTGCACAGATGTATCCTGTAGCAGTTGTTCTGCACTGGAAAAGATTTTGTGGCGGCGATTTCATCTTGTGAGAAGCTGCATCTGTTTTTACCCTAAGGTCTTTCTTTTAGCTGCTCAGTAATGATAATCCCATTACAGAGTCTTAAGATTCCATGTCTGTGTCTTGATAGACCCTTAGAAGCTGGTAGATGCAAACACAGCTTGAAAGTTAGCTTAGATTAAGGTACAGTGCAAATTTAAAACATAATCCTATCTTTATTCCACAGTAGTGTTTTGCTTGATCTACTTCACCTTGCTTTATAGTCTGCTAGAACAGTGAAAAAGCAAGGATGGGAGGAGATCTTGCATCATTCAGGTTTAAATGAAACCAGAAATTGACAAACTCTCTTGATCGCAAGTTGTGGGTTATACTCTGCCTTCCATAAAAAGATCTGCATCCCACACAAGCATTTCCCAAATATGAAGTGAACAAGCCAAGTCCTCTACTCTGCAGCAAGATTAGTTGGTCTTCTAAATGCCAAGGTGATTATCCAGCCTTGATAAGCATATAATCAATTCTCTTCCTCAAGAGTGCAAGGAAGACCTCAAATATGCCCTGTTACGTGGGAAGTCCTTAAAATGGTTCTTCTGTTCTCACCCACAGTTTATTCTGTGAAATAATGGTGATGTTAACCATGAAAACATTTTAAACAGAGCCCCAGGTACGAACTCAGACTCTGAGGAGGCGTAGTGTTCTGCCAGCCATGTTTACTGTGTGTTTAGTATGTCTCCTATTCTGCAGAGATGCAGTAATAGGCATCATAGGACTTTTTAAAGTCAAGCTGTTTCAGAGACTCTCTTCCAGCTCACGGGGAACCGACCACCCATTTGAAAAAGCTGAGCCAACTTTTAGGTAGATACATTCTTGAGCGAATTTTGTATTAAGCTGCTAATTTTCAAATTTGCAGGTGAAACCAAGTTTTCCTATACTGAGTTCAGCAATATTTGATTCCAAGTGGGTTCTAGCCTGTCTTTATTTCTATAAATGCCTGTTTAGGAAAGAGCAAAGGACATTTTATCTGTGTGGGGGCTGTGTTCAATTTATGCTGCAGAAATAATTGCTGAGATGTGGTGTTTCCTGTTGTCCCCCAGATGGCAGTACAGCACGTCACATTAGAGCGTTTTGCTGTGAATACAGGAATACAAGACCTGTAAGCTGTATCTTACATAAGTCAAGTAAAAAGCTTAAGTTTTTGAAAGTCTGTCCATTTTTTTTTCTTACTAGATCAGTTTGTTTGCTGATCCAATAAAAGAGATTGCTTTTCTTTACAAGGTCTGCTGCATCAGGATTGATTTCTTGGGCTGGCAGCGTTCTTTCAGGCTCCTGCTCAGCAATGACCACTCTGAACTAATGAAAACCATATATCTTAAATTTCGATCATCTTAGTGTTATGCTTCTAAAGAAGAATAAGCATGTCTATAGACACAGTATCAGAAAAAGCAGAGGTCTTGTGAAAATGATTTAATGCAAAAATAATTTACCAAGTTGAGCTTTAGGCACATGTTTTCCTAAACTTTTTGAATCTCAGCATATGCCTAAAAAGTGATTCTTGATACAATATGATTCATCTTACTTCCTCCATGGAAACCTTTGCTGGGCGTGGGTTGTCCGGCCTGAAATGATTGATAATTTTTATTTTCATAGCAAAATACTTTGGGCCTCGTGCTGTCCAAAACATGCATTTGATCTCAGAGATTTTCTGCTATTGTGAAGCCGTGGTGCTTATTATAGTTACTGCTGCAATCAGCATGTATTCGTATGTCTTTGCTTCATGGTGGTCACAGGTAGGAAGCTCTTACCCTAAAAGTGAAGCTTGAAATACTCACTTGTGTGAATAAGTGAGTATGTGGCAGAGTCCCATGGGAGCTAATGACTACTTGCAAAGGTGAAACAATTTTGAAAGGTTTACAGAACCTGGGTTCTTTTCGGCTGGAGTATACTGATGCAAAATGCAGCCCTCTCAATTGATTTCTGCCTGGTGTGAGATATTTGCAGCAATTATATAATAATACAGCAATGCCAAAGGGTGTTGTGGGTTTTCATAGAGTATCCCAGGCCCCAAGAGCTAGTCGACAGTATTTGTTAAGTTATCATAGCCCAATACTCGACCATTGGAGTTTCTAGGAGAAAAATAATGTATTTTTAAACTGCATAGTATTAATTGTCCTCCTTTGTGTTGATGGTAGTGTACTATTCACACTAGAATACCTGTTCTATCATATCAATAGTGTCTTATTTCAGACCATCCTCATGTGTAATACCTAATTATAGGTATGACTCAAGAAGGTCTCTTCAGGGTAAACGGCAGCATGAAAATGGTGGAACAGTTGCGTCTGCAATACGAGCGTGGAGAAGAGGTGGAGCTAGTTAAAGATGGCGATGTGTACTCAGCAGCCAGTCTTCTGAAATTATTTTTGAGAGAGTTGCCAGATAGGATTATCAGCTCTGCCTTACAGCCCAAGTTCATTCAGCTTTACCAGGGTAAGTGAGAGGTAAAAAATTTCCATCCTTCAGTGTGCTTTCTTTCGGGAGAATTTTATGCAGACATCATAAGGAGTATTCTCTGTTTCTTAGCTTACATACTTTGTTCTGTATTTCCTTTGACTTCAGCTTTAATCTGCTCCCAGGCGTCTCCCAGATGTGCAATTCTGACTCTTGGCAGAAATCACAATGGCGTTAGAAGAGAGAGAAAACTGTTTCTTGCATATTTGGTAAAATCTGGACTATTTTTGCTTTTCCAATCCAGTTATATCTGCAAAATATAAACTGAAATTATCAATTGTCAATTATCAAGCTGTAGACAATAACTGCAGTCTCTCTAGGGCACAGGTTTGCTTCTGTTTTGCTAGGCTGATTACTTGGAATTTCATTCTGATGGACTCTGAAATGTTATAACAACTTCATCTGCTAATCACAGTTATTATCCACTCAGCCCTAAAGCATATATTGTCTAAATTTCCACTTCTCACTAAGTGATGTGATTGGCCAAACAAGCCAGTTTGCAAGTAACAAGAGACTTTACCAATCATAGCATAGAACCTGGAAGAATTATTTTTTTAACCTTTAAATAGTAGGTAATCTGCAAGGAAGAACATCACTTCAGCTTTAGAAAGTTGAAACTTGCCCAACTGTTTGCCTAAATGATTTGTTGATCTAATCCATCCGTATCAGTCCATATTGTTATGCAGCCTAGCTGGTGGTTGGCCCTGTTCCTGGGCCATCTGGGTCAGTGGGAGTTCCTTTGCTGCAGATAGTTGATGTCTCTTCTTGCTGTCTTGCTAAGAAGCTGCAAAGTGAGTGGGTACATGTTACTAGAGATATGCTCTTTACAGTACAGTAGGCAAATAGGATACATGTAGAGGAGGAATGACATAGAGGAACATCCTCTGAACAGATCCCCAGTGGATCTTTTTTTGGCCTGCAGTGGAGATGAAGTTTAGTTACTGCCTGGAGCAGGGAGAACCCAACCATGTTGTCTCTTCCTTTCCTGTCTGGGGCTCTACAGACTGTTAAGGGTGTGCTAGAGAAGAACTCTGCCTTTCCCTAAGTGCAGTCAATAAAGTAATAATCAGGTTGTATGTGGGCTGTGTAAAATACCTTTCTCTGTAAAATGTCATTTAGTAAAGTTGACTGGGGCCCAAGGACAGGGTTCAGGAAGTGCTGGGTAGGAAGGTGCCATTGTTTTAGAAAGTCCCTTTTTTATTTTTTTTATCATAGCTGTGCTTTCTTTTGGATCTCTTAGATTTAACCATGTCTGACTCATGAGATGCATTTAATTATGTTCCTTCGCTTAAATCGCTTTAAGTGGAAATTTTGTATAAGTTGCACGTTCCCTGTTCTGCATCCCTGTCCCCACAAAGGTCATATCACTGTGTTGCGCCAGAAACTATTGATGTACTTTGTGAACTGTGCTGTTTGTGGAAAGTCTCGTTCATTCTTGCTTCCCACAGGAAATACAAAATTCCCCCGGTGATTTCTATGGAAATGAGATACGTATCCATACTTAGCAGACATAGCCACCAAGCTTTGTTGTTTCAAAAAAAAAAAAAGTTAAATCACAAACCCGGTTCTCCAAAAGTCTGTTTAGCTGTGACGTGCCTTTACAGTTCAGTTTGCATATATTGCACAATAATCTCTAGTTCTATTCGCATTATATTTTTTATTAGGGTTAGCTGTTACGGCAAGGGGAAGGTTTTGGTAAAGTCTGAAGAAAACTGAGTTGTTTTTTTTTTCATGTGCTGGAAAATGCATCATAAATTGCTCTGAAAGGCACTGATTACTTTCATAGGGTTCAGATTAGTTTCAGTGGTAGATGGGCCTGTGTTTACAGTTAAATGATCAACCAACTGTGCAGGATTGGAGGAATTATCTATTCACTTATCAAAGTCTGTGCAAGGGTATTTGTTGCAAAATGGTACCAACAGCAAGCATGCCCGAGTGTTCTTTTTGTAAACTATGAAGAAAGTAGGTCAAGGTGTTTCTGAGCCAACAGGTTATTAAAAAATAACTTTGAATCTGGAGCCACTTCACTCTATGTCTACAGCGAAGGCAGTTACAAGCTCTGTTACAAGCTCTGTATTCCCTCCTGTTTAAGCTTTGTAATTATTTTAGAATTCCTTCGGAATATTTTCAGGGATTGGTATCAGCATCTTTTAAATCAGCTAAAAGTTAGCCTGAGAATAATACACAATTACTTTCCTTCCTATAAAAAATGTTAGGGAGTGATTCCCCCAGTTAAAAATAGCTGGTCTGAAAACTACAAATCTTACCTGAGATTGCAGATCCTTTTTAAAGCAGGGCATAGTCCACGTTACCAAACCAAAGAGTAAATGATCTGCCCTTTATTGAAAAAGAGAAATGTGATACGTTGGTAGTTCAGGAAGTGCACACAGCTGCTTTGGCATGCTATCAGAAGCCTGTGCAACAGCAGTGTGAAATGTGCATGCTGCCCCTAAATCCTGACGCAGTGCTGTTTATATAAATCTTCAGAGTAATTCCAAGACTGTGCAGTTCCAGAAAACATCACGTAGCGTATCCTATGGGCAGTCTGCTGCATCCTCACCTCCTCTCTCTACCCTTGGAGAAGGGCAGTGGGAGTTGAGAAGGGCCTCCATCTGTGAATGGTGTTGATTGGAGACGTGTAGCAAGTACAGGTTAGGGACACGCTGGTAGTGATCTTTGTGTTGACTGGTCTCCTCAGAGTGCTTGACAAATGTGAACGTTGCTATTTGCAGGGGATCCTGGGGTCAAAAATGTCCGCTGCAATCTGCTCTGTGGCTGCAGTTTTGCTGGGGAACAGGGCTGTGCCTGCCCAAGCAAAATGGGCCGTGCTTGCAAACCAGTGAAAGCCCTGGATGACTGAAAGATACTTCTTTCAGGAAACTCATTTGGAAGTGCTCAGTAGCTCCTGTGCAGAAATCCGTCTGAGCTTGTTTATTTCTTCTGGCTTCTCATTTCTTATCTTTTATAACCCAATCACCGACTCTTAAGACATTTGTACATACTAAAAACAAGCTCTGTATGCACAGCTCTTACCCCTTTCACAGGTCACTTGCTTTTAGCAAGGCAGATTGCTGTTATCCTTTTTAGCATGCAGAAAGGTTTTCCATTATGTGATTTTTTTCTTTCTTTCTTTTTCTTCTTTGTTGCATTCCTCCTCCAGCAGGGGCACACTGAAATGTAGGCTCCTGTCTTCCTTTGGCACTGAGTCTAATTAAGTTGAATGCTATTTGATCACTGAAAATTTTGTGTTTTTCAGTATGTAGCAGCTAGATGAGAGTTCTTCTGTCTCTCACACCCCTCCCTTCACAAACTGTTAGAGCTGACGAGGTTTTGTGTAGTGCTAGTGAGCAGCTCTGAAAGTTTCAGGGAGGTGGTGGAAGGGAAGGACAAGCTCCCTCCTGGATCAACAAGTCATTTTAGGGAACGCTTGGTAGCCATCAACTGCTAGCTACGGGAACAGGCAGGACCAAAAATATAGATTGTGTTGGGGGATTTTAGAGGTCAAACTTCAACCTGAATAGTGGGTGTGAAAATGAATAAATGAGAGCTGACTCTTTAACCACCGTAACAGCAGTAACCGGAATAAATCAGATTCACCAGTTGTCTGAGGCTCTCCAGGCTGTAGTGGCATGTTTTTAACCTTTCCCTGTAGCTTTTATTGCCATTTTGATGCTATTCCGGTTTGGAACAACTCATGACACTTCTGTTTTCTGTGTGCTGAAGATGCTTGCTGTACATTGAAAACATTTGGAATCAGCTTTCTTGTGCAGATGGTAACACTCAGCAGAGCTGCAAAAGAAGTAACAGGACAACTGTTCCCAATATAGTGGCGGAGGGTAAATACAGCCCTGTGAAGTGCTTTAATGACAGAGAGCAAAGGGTCTCAAGCTGAATTGTGTTGACAACCTTCTTGTGGCAAGGACTTTCTGCATTTCTGCTTCTGATGGCAGCAAGGTGGGATTTTATTTTTTCTCGTCTGAAGCAAATCACTTCCTGGCAGAGGCTGGAGTCCCACTTCCTGTAGATTGTGGAGGAAGAAAGAAACGCTTTGATTCCTTCAACAGCCTTGCCTAGCAAACACAGCGCAGTGGTGACGGCAGTGCACAGCCTGCTGCCTCTATGCCAAAGATTGACTTCTAGAGGCATGTTGATA
Source organism: Heteronetta atricapilla (assembly GCA_011075105.1). Classification (NCBI taxonomy): domain Eukaryota; kingdom Metazoa; phylum Chordata; class Aves; order Anseriformes; family Anatidae; genus Heteronetta; species Heteronetta atricapilla. The sequence goes on along the minus strand of CM021734.1, from coordinate 24,908,203 downwards.
GCTACAGACAGATGCAAGCTTTTCTGTCTGCCCTCCAGGCTGGTAGTATGCAAGGCAGTTGAAAGCTATGCAGACGTGATAACATGACGCTGAACCCTAGACTCTCTTCCTTGCCTCACAGCAGAGGTAATTAGCTAGGGCACGGCGCCATGCTGATAGAGTTTCAGTGCTCGTAGGCTGGAGTTGTTTGGGGTCAGACCGTTTGAGAAATGAACAAGTTACACGCACCTGTCTGCTGGCATCTGTACCTTTGGTGATGTTCAGACAGCATGCTCTGTAAGGAGAAGGAGTAGCAAGAAGAGGGATTGATTGGGGAACTAGATCGTGCCAGTAGCATGTCAAAGAAACTCAATATGTACAGAAATATTTTCCAATGGTTCATCCTACGTCCCTCTTGTGATCTGTGGGTGTATACTGAAATTAAGCGAGACTGAAAACACCCTTGCAAACTTGTCTGTGCCTCCTACACTGTTGAGGCTCCTGTTTCTAGTTAATTAACATTTTTAGAGAGTGCCTGCTGTTTTCGGTTGCCTCCTTGACTGCTGCCCCTCAGCAGCGAGTCCCTAGCAAAAGCTCGATATCAGGGAAAGCACAGTGCTTGAAAGTAACAAGTGTCTTGGTAGCTGGAGGTATTTCTGTATGATTTAAATACATAGTTATAACATTAAGTATGATTTAAATATAGGTTCCTGAATTGCCTTTGAAAGTCAGGCACTCTGCTGTTTCCATTATTGACAGGCTCATTTGTCTCATCTCAAGGCGCTGCAGCATACGCTTAGCTTCACACTGCACTCTGTAATCTAATTTAATAAGTAAGACTGCTCTTGGTAGTCTTGACTTCCACAGGACACCTTGTACCTCACAAAATTAGGCAACTACATAAGCTTAGGGCTTTGATGCTTGTCTGTGTGGTAGTGTAAACAGCTCCGGTACCTTAATGTTTCTCTGATGGTCGGTGCCAGCTGAGTAAACATTTATGATTGATTTTGAGACAAATTGAAATATTGTCCAGCAGGTGGACAAAAGAAGGAAGAGCACTACAGGAAATCATCTGTCATGACTCACAAATATTCGGGCTCTCTAGTAAGGTGAAAAACTGTTTTATTTGAAATATTGTGGTCATGGACAGCTGAGTTCCATTTGTCCTGCAAAATGTACAGGGTGCATGTTACGCTGTATATGCATGTTAACTCTCTGAATTCAGTATAACGCTAATTAGTAGCTTTTAAATATAAAGCTCAAGTCTCAGCAGCATGATAATTAACAAATTAGTTTTGATTTTTGAATTGCATTGGGAGGAAGGTTCAATATCCTTCCCTTGCCTTTTCACTGGAAAAGGGGGAGAGAGAGAGAGATTTTCTTGTTCCCCTTTCAGCAGGGCAAAGAATTTCACAGCTCAGTAAATGGGTTTTCTGTCTCCTGCTGTTCAGTGGTTCTGTGACATTCAATTAGTGTAGTTTCTGAAGACCTTATGGTCTGATACCTGTCTGTGTTCCTAAAAGGACAGAAATGAAAGCAGAACACACCCGATACGAAGATAGTACTGAGGAGGGAACAAAGGTTTGGTTGAGTCCAGAAATAAGCATCTCTGGTCCACGCCAAATACTAAATCATGCTTAATGAACAGGGACATCAGATCCACTAAATACAATTGATATCACGAGGCCACTAGCTTTCTGTGTAGTTAGTGCAAATCTGTGTTCAAAATATTTTGGGGAGGTTATTAGCATCTTTCTGGTTTTAAAAGGATGGAAAATCCTTTGGTAAAGGGAAAAGCTTCTGTCAATCAAATGCCCCAGTGGGAGGTTCAGAGAGGCAGTTAGTTCTCAAGGGCATTCCCTAATTAGGTGATGGGGACATGGTAGCAGGAGATGGTTTTTGCTTTTTTTCCTGAGTGAGGGCTTTGGCATTCCTTATTATAACTGCAAACAATTTATAGTTAAAACAAAAAAAACAAAAAACCAAACCCAACAAACAAAAACCACTGTGCAGTTGTTTTGTTATTTAAACAGAAGCGTGTTACAAGGTGAATTTCAGTGTTCTGTCTATGGGGAAATTAGTTTTGGTTTGGTTTTCTTTGAGCTTCGTGAAAAGGTAATTAGTAATCAAGTCAGAGACTGTCCAGTCCAGTTTGATCAGTGAAAATACAAATCCATTAAATTCCTTATTGTTATTCAAGTTAACGCAGACTTCTAGAGGCATTGTGAAATTTTGCTGCAGAAATAAAAATAAGTCAGATTTCCTACTGTTACCAAGCTGATTCATTGTAATGAAGTCATGATATTTTTTTCTCTATGTCTCAAAATATTTTTCAAAGAAATAGTTGCCATATGTAAGCGAGATTTTTGCATGTTTCCTGCCTGCATATTTGATACTTGCTTTCTTTGATGGAGATCATTTCTTAGCTGCAGCAGAAAAGAATATAGTTAATCACTTAGTTGAAATGTTTGGTCCTATAATTTAACTGGCATTTTAAACTTTGGCCTGCTCTCATGAAGTAATTCTTATTAAGTACGTGGTATCAAAACAGATAAAAATTAACATTCTGTGAGTATAAAACTTCCAAAGGCTTTTCTCGCCTTTTACTGCATGTCATGTAAGGCAGGAAGCTGAAGCCTAGTAGCAGACAAAATCTTGGAAGTGCCTCTATGAAGTGACAAGTACATACATACAGAAATTAATTTGCTTCCTAAATGTTATGCACGATAAGTCCTGTTTATTAGCCACAAAAATATCTGGCTGTAAAAGAGAAATCATGAATTTTTGGGATCACTTTCAGATATTTTTATACAGACTGGTAATTTAAACAGCTAACCTCTTTCTAAAGAGGTTATTCTATACCTAGAATACTGTGCAATCCAGCCCTGGAATATTTCTGGGAAATTAAAAATGAAGATGAAAATTGTGAAACATACTTGTACATGCCTTGCAATATGTTCACAACCTTTTCAAAGCAAAAATGTTGTGGAAGTCTAAAATGTCATTTTCTTCAAAGTCTTTGTTCTGGCAATACAAGGCATGGAATACTTTCCTGCCAGTCTTCTCCTTCGCATGGTACCAGGAGGATGTACAACAGGGAGCAACTAGATGCTGAACAGTTTCAGACCCAGCCTCCTTTATTACATATTATTGACCAAAGACAAGTTTTGAAGATTTAGAAGCTTTCACAGAATAGCTGAGATGGGAAGGGACCTCTGGAGGCCATCTTGTCCAACCCCCTCCTCAAGCAGGAACACTTGTATCAGGTTGCCCAAGACCATGTCCAGGTGACTGTTGAAGATCTGCAAGGAGAGAGACTCTACAACCTCTCTGGGCAGCCTGTTTCAGCGCACTGTCATCTGCACAGCACAAGTGCTTCCTGATGTTCAGGCAAAACCTCTTGTGTTCCAGTTTGTGTCAATTGCCTCTTGTCCCATCACCAGGCAGCGCTGAAGATACGTCTGTCTTCATTGCATCCTCCCTTCAGGTATTTATACACATAAGGAGGCTTCCTGAGCCTCCTTTTCTCCAGGCTGTACAGTCCTAACACTCTCAGCCTTTCCTCACAGCAGAGGTGCTCCAGTCCCTTGATCATCTTGGTGGCCCTCTGCTGGACTTTTTCCAGTATGTCCATCTGTCTCTTGTACTGGGGGGCCCAGAACTGGACACAGCACTCCAGGTGTAGCCTCACCAGTGCTGAGTAGAGGGGAAGGATCACCTGTCTTGACTTTCTGGTGATACTTTTGCATAATACAGCTAAGAATACTATTAGCCTTCTTAACAGTAAGGGCATGCTACTGACTCGTGTCCAGCTTGGTGTATAAGTTTCTGCAGAGCTGCTTTGTAGCTGGGTGGCCTCCAGCATATACTGTTGCCTGGAGTTGTTCCTCCCCAGGTTCAGGACTCTGCACTTCTCCTTGTTGAACTTCACAAGGTTTTTGTCCGCCTACCTTTCCAGCCTGTCAAGGTGCCCTCTCCTCTGGTGAGTCAGCCACTCCTCCCTGTTCCGTGTGATCCTCAAATTTAAGAGGGTGCACTCTACCTCATCATCCAGATCGTTGATCAAGATGTTAAACAGGGCTGGACCCAGTAGTGACCCCTGGGGCACTCAGCTCATTACTGGCTCCAAGTAGACTTTGGGCCACTGACCACTACCTGTTGAGTCTAGCCTACCAGCCAGTTTCATTTTTGTGGCTGGTTTGGCTTCGACTGAATGCTGGGTAAAACTACTTGCTGAGGATCGTAATGTCTTCTGAATGAAAAAATTCTTTGTTACCCTAAGAATGGACAGGATGTCTTTATTCCCGTGATAAGCCAGCAGCTACTCTGGGACAAGGCAGTCTTTTGCAGGGAACACGGAGGGTAAGAACTTAATGTGCGGTCACTTTGGCTTTGTCAAGCAATAAACCTTCGTGTCCTTCTCTAAGAAAGAAAACAATTACACGACAGTTTTACAGCCCTGAAACCATCAACTCATAAGGCTGATCATAACAATGAAACTGTTCAAAATGCACTCCTGCTAATGGACGCTGCTTGTAATTAGATTGGTAAGGAAAACATTTAGTGCTTGAGTTCTGTCTAAAGGTGTGGTTGTACAAAAACCCAATAACTGTATATGAGAGTTTCAGTAAAATTGTGTTCTGGAGGAGAGTAGAAATGAGTGTTTACAAGTGTTAAGGCACATTTTGACATAAAGAAAGGGGAATTAAGATATTTTTTTTTCAGAATTTTACTTTAATAAAATGCAAAACTAACATTTTGGTTGGTACAAATCGCTTTTTGGAAAGTGGAGAAGGGGAGCAAAGAATTTTGTGGTTTTTGAGTTCAGTTCCAGAAGCAGAACAAAATGAAGTAGAAACTGTGTGAGGCCAAGCTTGTGTTCACTGCCTGAGTCCGTATAAGCACAGCATCTCTGAAGTTAGTGCAATTTATGCTTCCCTTAAAAAAAAAAAAGAAAGAAAGAAGAGTACTGCATGAAAGTAAGTTGGCTTTAGTCCTGCTTTCCCATACTGAACTGATTAATGTCAGGCTTTTATCCATACTTAAATTCTAGAAGATTGTACAGTATGACAAGGCTATTCTCTAACATGAGGCCAAATTTGGGCTCCATATGGAATGTAAGAGTTCCCTAAACATCCTTTTTTTCCTTAAGCAAGATTCCTTATCAAAGACTTAGTATGGAGTTGTCATTGTGAGTTGTCATCGTGTGTGTGTCACTGTGTCAAAACGATACAGAATGGAGCTTGTCATACAATGTACCTGCTGAAGGTACTGCAGTATTGTTATTCTAACAACACTGCATTTCAAGAGCCCCCTTCTTTTACCGTTCTTGCTTTACTCTTTTTGAAGTTTATCATGGGTTAGGGAAACTAAAAAACGAAGTAAGGAGATAGGGCGTGGGAAGCAGAGATAATAACATGCAGAAATCTAACTGTGCAAGGTGGGAATAAGCATGCTCTAATGCTGCTAGCTTTATCCACTGCTGCTTCTGCTGAGGAAGACAGTACATTGTAAAGGTAGGCATGATACAGTGCCAGTGGTGGCCATAATAAGCCTCAGGAGCAAGGTATAGATAGGTTCACTGAGGAAATCTGAGGGGGTGGATCTCAGAACAGAAATAAGACTACGTTTTATATTCCACTGTTTGCTCACCCATGTAAGTAAATTGGTAGCAATGTAGAAAACCACACATGCATACATACACATGTGTATGTTTTTTCTCTTTTTGCTTTTCCTAGATGCTAGAAATGACATACAGAAGGAAAGTAACTTAAAAGAGCTCCTTAACGAACTGCCTGAAGCTCATTACTGCCTGCTGAAGTATCTGTGCCAGTTCCTGATAAAGGTTGCTGAACATCACGTAGAGAACAAGATGAACCTCTGCAATCTTGCCACTGTGTTTGGACCAAATTGCTTTCAGTAAGTTGGGGCTTTCACTTTTCCTCTTATCTTGATAGAAAGTGTTACAGAGCAAATGACTGAAAATATAGCTGAGAACCCTAACTGGTCAGAATGATCAAGCAGGGGCAATGACAGGGGCTTCTTGTTAATTTTTAGTACTAAAGGTATTGTTTGCCCTTATTGGGAGTGCTGTGGTGTAGCCCTAGTAGGCAGCTAAGTGCCGCACAGCTGCTTGCTCCCTCTTCCCAGGTGGGACGGGGTGAAAATTGGAAAGGTGAAAGCATGAGAACTCATAGGTTGAGATGAAGACAGCTTACTAAGTAAAGAGAAGTTGTGTGCACAAGCAAAGCAAAACAATTAATTCACTCCTTCCCATCAGCAAGCAGATGTTCAACCACATCCAAGAAAGCAGGGCTCATCACATGTAGTGGTTTCTTGGGAAGGCAAACACCATCACTCTGAACATCTCCCCCTTCTTCCTTCTTTACCCCAGCTTTTATTGCTGAGCATGATGTCATATGGTATGGAATACCTCCTTGGTCAGCCTGGATCACCTGTCCTGGCTGTGTCCCCTCCCAGCTTCATGCAAACTGCTAGCTTCCCCTCTGGCAGGGCAGTGTAAGAAGCAAAATAGTCTTTGGCTCTATGCAAATACTTCTCTGCAACAACCAAAAACATTGGTGTTTTATCACCACTATTTTCATCAAAAATCCAAAACACAGCATTGTGCAAGCTTGTATGAAGAACTCTGTCCCAGCCCCAAAACGATGACAGGGTGTTGAGTTGCTCTTCTGTCTTCTTTTGCAGTGTTGCTAAATAGTTGGTCAGTTTTCTATTGCTGTGTTGCCAGCAGATTGTATAGGAGCAAGAAGACTTGTGTTCATACAGCATTCTTCCTTTGCCATCAAATAATACGGACGCTTCTCTGCAGAAAGATTTGAGAAAGGGTACCTGGAAGGAAAAGGGACTCAGATGCAGCAGCCAGCTGCTGTATGATTTCTAGATGGTACTACGTGCTCTGCAGATTTGCTCTTGTGATCTGATGTCGATGTCAAGATGATGGTGATTCTGGGTTCTTTATCATTCTAGTATATTTTGAAACTGCTCTGGAGTTTATGAGGTTCCATTGGCCTTTTGAGACTTCTCAACTGTATTCACTAGTTTTACTAGTTTCTTTCATGGAGCTAAGTTCCTTACACCTTTGATAAAGATAACATGCCATACATGCTAGTGGGTCTAGCAGCAATACTGGGAAGAGTTATTTCCAAGTGTGAGAATGCCCTCGAACAAGATTGTTCCTGTCGAGTCACTGCTATGACGTAGTGTGCCATTAGCATCTTTGTCCTGGCCTTGTCTGTAATACAACTGCTGGCTGGCATCCAAGGTCTAAGACATGGGGGACACGTAAGGAGTTTAGTTTGGTCATCAGTTTTAAAAGATGCGTGATACCTGCAAAAAGAGAAGTACGTTCCTTGTAGCAAATGTCTGATTTGTATTGACCCTCACAAAAATTTGCTCTAGAATGATGTTGCATTGCCTAATGAAACATAGATTAGATTAATTGCCTAACAAGACTATCTCCCTAAGCTTCCTCCGTAGCCTCCAGAAATAGGCTTCCTTAAAGAGGGAGACAACAGGAAGTAGGTTCATTGTCATCCTGCGCAATGTGCTCTGTCCTGTGCAACGTGCTCTAGGTGATCCTGCTCGGCAGGGGGGTTGCACTAGATGAACTTCAGAGGTCCCTTCCAAACCTGCCAATTCTGTGATTGTAATATACTGAGCTAATTCCAAGCTCAATTCTAAGCTAGATGCTGCTTGCTCTCTTTTTAAAGGAGCACATCTTTTTCCATCGATAAGAGGGAAAACCTGCAAGGGTGAGACACTCGAACCAAAGCTTGTCCTTTTGTCTATACTTCCACCTCTTCTTAAGGTAGTAGTTGCTTATAGAGGATGAAGGTGACTACGTCAGGATACAAACATTAAAGCATTTACTGTCTTAGTAGAAAACCATAAAGCATATTGTGAAACAAAACAAAAAAAAATCTTCCCCTCCAAAAGAAAGAAAACTCAAAAGACCAAAGTATGTACAGGAATATACAAGTATGAGAGTTAGTAGAAACACAATACTGCAGATTTCTGATAAGAAAAAGCAAACCAGTTTTTAAAGATCATATTTCTGTGGGCAGTGTTATTTACATGGTGAGGATTTAAAGTTTGGAAGCTTCTGTCTAAATGTATTAGTGGACTTAGCTTCTTCTCATATAGCTTATTTGTTCTTAAATCTAACGTCTAAATCTCTGATTCAAACTCTCAAGTGGCCATTTGAATAATTTTAGCCTCCTCATCACTTGATTCAGGAAAGTTTTGAAAATCAGCTCTGCATACCTTTTGGTATAGAATGCAGAGAGCTGCAGTTTGCAAATGCAATTGGCATTCCAAGATTAAACCAAATCATACTTCCTAAAAGCACCATAATTGTTTCTTCAACTTATTTCTGCTCTTAAGGTAGCATAGGAAAGATTTAACAGCTTCTGTAAGGTATGGGGTCTGTGTATAGGAGCAGAAGAATCGCATCATTCCATCGCAGAAGACTGAGAAAGGCAGAGTTCACTGAAGATACAAGAGCTCTTGTGAATATGAGTGCAGCCAGCCCTGCAGCTGTGACACACATCAAAATGCTTGTGCAGCAAAAGTGGCAATGAAAGCAAGACTTGACACTTAACAAATAGGTAATGCATTTTTACAGGAGACGAATATTTCGGAGTGGTGGATGGAGATTTTTGTTTAAACTAAGCTTCACTATCTGGTAATTCAGCTGTGGGTTTCATCAGATCTTATCTTTTCAAAGTAATTCAGGATAATGGTCTAGACACCAATGTGAGCAAGAGTTGAAATACTGTTGTTTTTTTTTTTCCTCTGTTAATGAATGCATTCTTAAATTGATGAAACCGATCAAATCAACAAAGATTTGACAGGAGGAAGAAAGAACTCACAGCACCCAGCTTTTGGCATTGGTCTTAGCCAGCTGGTTAATCAGTCAGCCAGAGAGAAATCTTCAGAATGCAGCTCAGACCTCCAGAGCAAGGCTGTCTGAAGTCTGCCTTGGCAAGGGCTCTCTTACCGCTGACTACTCCTAGAGAAACTAGCTGCAGAAATTAAATATCAGCTGGTGGTTGAAGCAAACATTCCTTTCACTTTGCATTCTTTGTTCAGAGCAGTGTATGGGGTGTTTTGCTGGGACAAGGAAGCAAGGCTTAGCAGCCAGCTTGTCAGCAATTCCTCTGTTAAAGTAGGAAGACCTGGTATTTTTCTGTCAGTAACTCACACATCTAAAATCAATGTCTATGTAGCTAATGCTTAGAGTCAGAAAGAATAAAGCTTATCTGCTGATAGTGAAGGATTGCTGTCTACAAGGTATTTTAGTGTCATTTTAGCTATTTGGACATACTATTTCCTACTTGGTAACTGAAGCTGTTTTACAATTGAATAAATCTCCTTATTGAGCAACTCTGCAGACGTTTAGACTTCATTTTAATTCCCTTCATCTCATTCCACTTCTCTATATCATGTCTCAGTAATTCCTCTAATTTCCCAAACTTTCAACCTTTATTACTTTTTATCTTATTCGTTATTTCTCCTGCTTCCTTGCTGTTTGATAAACCAAACTGGTTCTCTTCTAATGAAAGGTTATCTCGTGTTTTCTGTATTTATAATGAATAGAAGAGGGGGGGAAAAATGGCTATTTGCAGTCCTTGTAATGAAGTGTGGTGTAAGATGCGGGAAAACATAAAGGGCAAGGTCAAACAGTTCAAAAAAGGAGAATATGATGATTTGAGATTTAGTGCATTGTTTTCTTCCAGTTCAGATTTGTTCAGACTTACTGCGATGGAAGCCAAAGGTCAAGTACACAGAGAAATACAGCCTTTGGTAGACAACAAGCATGGAGGAACACACATAGTTGGCTTTTCTGTTACCGGGCTAATCTGTGGGGGGGATTAACGCTTGCACCATGGTCAGTCTTGGAGGAAGTTACTGTCCATTGACCTGAGTTTCATCACTTGTGGAGTGATGGCCTTAGTTATGGCCTGCTCTGTGTCTCTGTTTCAGTCTCACAGCTTGTGTTGAAGAGGAAGCTTAGGACCAGTTGAGTTCTCTCTCCTGCTCTCTCTTCTTTTGGAGCTGGCTATCAGAGGGGCTGCTGTACTCCTGTCCTTTGGCTGGGATGTAAGAGGTGTGAGGTATACTAGCTGTGGAGTAAGCAGAGAATCTCTGTGCACCCTTTTGTGTGTTTTGTTATTGTTTTTTGAGCACTCTCAAAGAACAATGTGTGTTTGTGGCCTCCGTGATTTAAGCCCTCACTAATGCAACTGTGTTTCATTCTAACAGAAATGAAGCGTGTTGTGAAGGTTTGCTCCATCACCCCAAAAAAGGCTGGCAAATGCAAGTGTCTGGTTAAAACGATGCTGTTGGTTATCCAGCAGTTCTAGTTGGATGAGTAGGTAAAGGCCTGAGAGGTTTGCTGATTTGGGTTCCAAAGGGAGAAGAAGCTTTAGTGATGAGGGGCTCACGCCTAAACACTTCCTTGCAGACTTAGGGCATTTTTTTCTGCTTGGTTATCCTCCCAGTCCCCTTGCTATGGTTAGCAAGAAGGAGCACAAAGCACAGATTCTGGAACTACAGCAGAGGGAAAATGCAGGGAACTGCTGTGCTTTGGGGGTGCTTCGTTCTCCAAGGTAATTAACAGCAAAGTGAATGTTCCTTCCAAGTGATTCAACTAAATGTGCTGCCTGCAGTGCATCCACCAGTGTTGCTTTTAGACGCAGTGGGAATATAGGACAAGGTACTCTGCTTTGATGACAGAAATCTTTTCTTTTCTGCTACAGAGTCTTTTGTGAGGAGAAAATCTGAGGGAAGAGCTTTCTACATCTACCTGGCTTTTTTGTGTACTTCTTGCAGGTGTTTTCCCCAACAAACAACTTTCCGACCTGGTGTAGGTCTGATTGTTACTGGTCAGAGCCACCAATCTCCTGTGTGCCACTAGGGAACAAGCTGCAATGTAAACAGATTCCTTAGTGTTTCTCAGCTGGGAGCTGGCTTGGAGAAGCAGGTGATGTAGCTGTGATGCCAAGGGCAAGCATAAGAATAAATCGTGCACTGAAAGTTGCAGCAAGGTGGATTTTATTTGCTATTTGGTAGAATTGAAAGGGAAGCCAGGCAGGTAAAGCCAAATAACTCATCAACATTTTGTGCTGAGTGAGGCTAATGAGGGATTTATTTTAGCATCTCTGAACTGAGTGCTTGGTTAGTAGTGATATATCTTCACTCATCTTTACATTTTGTAGATATATATATGTTATATATATATATTTGTTGTTTGCTTTTTTTTTTGAAAAATTGTACAAATAAACGATAGCTTGAACTCATCTGACTTTGGAGCCTAAAACCCCATCCTCTTTGAGTTTCATAAATAGAAATTCACGACTACAGGATGTACTCTGCCCTGTACTCTTATGACTAAAACCAAAATTTTGTTCTGGTTTAGTGAGGGAAATCAGAACCAGCAAGAAATTGTTAGTATTCTGCAAAACAGCAACAAAATTAAAGCTCCTTTAAAAAAAAAAAAAAAAAGAAAAAAGAAAGAAAGAATGTTATGATTATGCTGTTGTACTGAACATGTAAGCTTAGCACATCATTATTTTAAATAATGGGTAACAGTTTCCCCTTCCTATTTCATCACTGTTGTTGTTACAGTTGAGACTTGCTGCCTGCCTTTTTTCATGTCCCCTTCTCTACCATACTTGTAATTTTCCACTATTGGCTAAGAAGGAGGTCAGTGATCCCTAAAGCTGTTTTTAACAGAATCAATTGTTTTGTCTGTTAGACTGTGTTTATGAGTTAACAACTGAAGAACTTGATTATTTTATGAGTTATTGGATAAAAAATGTGTTGTTTTTTTTTTGGTTATGATTGCTTCATAACCCTAATTTAAGAGCTTAGGGATAATTTCTTCTTCCTTTTTAAACAGAGGTAGAGGGACAAAAGGATGATTCAGGCCTCTCACATTGACAGCATGCCTATTAATTTCATTCATAATGCTGACAAAATACTCCATCATGAGTGTGACATTGTAACAAGGCACCTTTTTTCTCCTGCTGTGGAGCTAGTCACTACACGTACTGTCACGACGTGTTGCACAGTTAGTGTGTCTATGGTGGGAATACAAAATACCTTCAGAAAGGTATATCTAAGCAAAATAAAGGAGTAAACAACGTATTTCTTTATAAATTGAGACAGTCAAGGGCAGCATCCTGTCTCGCCGGTAAATCAATGGAAATTTCTAGTTAGCGGTGATGCACTCTCAAATTAGTATCAGTAGTTGTGTGTAGTTAGATGAAACTTGTCATCCTGAAGGCTATCCAAAATGTTTTCCAAGTTCTATACAGAAAACCTTGCATTTTTTAGCTTTGTTTTTGCATTGGAATGTGGCAGCTGTTAAGACTGGCACTTGTTACCCAGAAGCAGATTAGGAAAGGAAGATCAGTATTTGAACTAGCTGAAAGTGCTGGAGGAATTTAGAGACACAACTAGGGGCTGATCCAAATCGTATTAACTCTGACAAGTATCTTTTAGGCAACAAACTTGATAAGAGGGCTGGGAAGGCATGTCCAATGAGGAGAGGCTGAGGACACTTTGGTTGTCTAGTCTGGAGAAAAGAAGGCCTACTTTTACTGCAGTTTCCAAGCTGCCTACTGTGACTGTAATTTCCTGATGAAAAATGAAGCTCTTCCTGGAGCAAAAGGCTTTAAACATGAATTAAGCCAATAATCAAGTCTGTGCAGCGGCTTCGAGTTACCTGCTCTACCTGCATTTTGCCTTACACGTTTCCTGCAAGTATTGTAGACAGAGGTGGAATTACTGAGTTGGTTTAGGCTCCTAAATCTGATGTTACAGACCGTAATCTGGAGCAGATTGCAAAAGATAATTAGTTAGATGCTCGGTGGGATTTTCCAGTGCCTCAGAAATGAGGACACTTCTGCAAAATCTCAGTAGTGACATACGACCTTGTATTTGGTTCGAACTGCTGAGACATAAGTTTGTAAATGATGCAGAGCATGTAAGTGACTCATGCACACTGAAAGTAACACCTCCCTCAACTCAGCGTTGCCGTGTCTTTAGCCACCTGTTAGCCTCTGATCTTGTAGAAGAGTCAGCAGATGCGAATACCAGCCTGTTTTCAGCTGTACCAGTTTGTAGTCCAGTCTGTTAAGACAAATTGCTTTCATCAGCTGTTACCTTACCCGACTAAAGTACAGGGCTAAGCCGTGGACCTGAGCTCACATCTGTTACGGACACAGTAACATTTATCTGGAGGGACAGGGCAGACTGACAGACGTTGTAATCTCTTAAAACTACCGCACCTCTACTCTCAGAACCTTCAGTTGTGCTGGTTGAGGGGCTCGTGGGCATCTGAGGTACTGAGGAAAATGTTTCGCAAGGGCTGGAGAAACAACAAGAACAACTTGTAATGTTCTCTGGCTTCTGAGACCCTTTATTTCTTTTGGGATCCCCTAGAAGATTGGTAAGTTTACTTTGTGGTGCTCCTCTTTAAACAGTGCTGTACCAGCAGGAGAAATAGCGGTCAGACCGGACAGCATACAGCCCTCACTGGGCTTTCAGTTAGGATTACGGTGCTGTCATTGCACCCAGGCTCCGGCTGCAAAGGCACTGAAGGAAATGGCAGTGTGCATTCTTCATCTTAGACAGGGCGGGGTTGAGCAGCACTGGGAATTCATAATGAGATGCACTATTTCACCTGGAGATCGCTGGCTCTCAGTTGTGACTTGGAGCTGTCAGCAGTTGCTGCCTGGGGAAATCAGTTCAGTGATCTCAGTCCAACTCATTATAGGCAGATGAGTACCTCAGAAGTCCTCCTGGCTCTCATTTCCGCTGGAAGGAAGGTTCTCAGGCATGGTGACTGGTGATGGAACCCTGTGGTGATGCCTGTCTCTTTCTGGATGGTAAGAGGATTCAATCTCTCATAAGTACACTACACATTTAGCCTGCTACAACTTGTTCACGGGGTCCCTGAGGTAAATTCATTTAACTGATGCAGGAAATGTAAGTAATTCTTTCACAGTGAGTTAATTTGACTTCAGGTCAATTCAGTTCTGAATAAGTTGTGACGTGGTTCTTTGAAGTGGTTTAACTAGTCTGATACTAGTTTTCTTGAGCATCCCCATGTAAGTAGACATACCATTGACTTAAAGTGATCTAGAAGAACCCAGAGAACAAGTGAGCACTGGTCTGCATGGACGTGAGTGGCACAGAGCCGCGGTGGGTGGTGGGCAAGCAGGCATGGGAGGGCACTGTGCAGAATGTGAAATACTGGTGGGTGTGATAGTCTGAAATAAAGGGCTAAGGACTTGAACATATTCCTAAGTAGCACTAACTTTGACAATTATGACTTTTTCTGCTTGAAAGTGTCTTCACCGATTTCAATCTTAAAATCCTCTAGAACTTGTGGTACTAATTCACCTTTGCTCCTTTGGATGTGGTTGACTAAATCCAGATACTGTTAGTGCTGGTGCTTCATTCAGACAAAGCACGTTGTTTCCAAATACTTAGTACAGACCACTGTGCTTAGAGCACAGATTTCTCTGAGCATCTCTGGAAAAGGTAGAGAGTCCTAGGAATCTGGGGAAACACTGGGTTATTTGCTTTTATCATTGCCTGTCATAGAATGGCTCGGGTTGGAAGGGACCTTAAAGATCATCCAGTTCCAACCCCCATGCCATGGGCAGGGATGCCACCCACTAGATCAGGTTGCCCAGCGCCTCATCCAACCCGGTCTTGAGCATCCTTAGGCATGGGGCATCCACAGCTTCTCTGGGCAACCTGTTCCAGCGCCTCACCACCCTCTGAGTGAGGAATTTCCTCCTAACCCCTAATGTAATTCTCCCTTCTTTTAGTTTAAAACCATTCCCCCTTGACCTGTCGTTATCTGTTAGAGCTCTCCATTTTTATCCCCCCCCCCCCCCCCAAATACAGAAAAGCTGCAACAAGGTCTCCCCAGAGCCTTCTCTTCTTTAGGCTGAACAACCCCAGCGCTCTCAGTCTTTCTTCAAAGGAGAGCTGCTCCAGCCCTCTGATCATTTTTGTAGCCCTCCTCTGGACCCACTCTAACAGCCCCACATCCTTTTTGTGCTGGGGGCCCCAGGCCTGCACGCAGCACTCCAGGTGGGTCCTCACAAGGGCACAGCAGAGGGGGACAATCACCTCTCTTCCCTCCTGGCCACCCCTCTGGTGATGCAGCTCAGGATGCAGTTGGCCTTCTGGGCTGCAAGCACGCACTGCTGGCTCACGTTGAGCTTTTTGTCCACCAGAACCCCCAAGCCCTTCTCCACCGGGCTGCTCTCAGTGAGTTCTTCTCCCAGCTCATGTCTGGGATTGCCCCAGCCCACATGCAGGACCCTGCACTCGGACTTGTTGAACCTCACTAGGTTCACGTGGACCCAATTCTCCAGCTTGTCCAGGTCCCTTTGGATGCCATCCCTTCCTTCTGGTTATCAGCTGCACCGCCCAGCTTGGTGTCATCTGCAAACTTGCTGAGGGTGCACTCGATCCCACTGTCTATGTCACTGATAAAGATATCAAACAGCCACCAGTCCCAGGGCAGATCCCTGAGGGACAGCACTCATCACCTGCCTGGGATTTTTCAGCACATACACAGAGCTGTAAGCTCTAACAGCAACTGCAGTGACGACAAATTGCATCAGGATATGCCTGGAGATGTAGAATTTTGCTGGAGGGTTTTGTCACCCTGAACTGTCTCAGAAAATCAGGTGGAAATTCCTTCTGAGACAGCAAAGCCATTCAGCAAACAGCCAAGTATTTATGCTGGACTTTCATGGTTCTCTGAAGCTTCACAGCTCAGCAAGCTCTCACACGCCAGCTTCATCAGCCACTGTTTGTAGTTCTGATACTGAAGTAGTTTGTATGTGGCTATAAGGTGATCACGTCCAACCTTTGAGCATTTTGTGACCAGAGTAAATTGTGCATTTAACTCAAAGGCAACACAATTAATTAACATCCAAATTAGACATGAAGGAGCCGTCACTATGCATGCAGTTATGTTGAAATGCTTTAACAAGGTGTTTCCAAAAGAACGTGAGAAAGTATCCAAGGAGAAGGATGTGGATCATGGAAGTGTTATATGAGATTTTCTCATAGAACTGTGGTGTTTTTTTTTTTTTTCCTATTGATCTGAAGTGAAATTTGTATATTTCATAGCTTCTCAGACTAAGCAAAACTGAAGATATTCTTTTTTTACATACAGCCTCAGAAAAGTCCAGTTGGACTTTTGCATACGGTGTGACAACAGATGGGTTTTAATTTCTATGAATATGCAAGATGGGTGCGTGCTTATAATCCAAACTCCTTAAATCTGCCGAGCTGCAGATTTATTGCAAGGAAAAGGTCAGCGTGGATAGCTCAAAGAATGTAATAATCCTTACCACAGTGGAGGTCTAATAGCAGCAACTGAAGGAAAAAATAAACAAGAAATTTTGTAAAATATGCGGACCAGCTTTAGTGACAGAACGGCAATGGATGATTTACTTCATACTGCTGTTAAAGTAAAGCAAATCATGCTGTCCTGCTTGGTTACATTCAGAGAGGGAATGTAACAAGTGTGGTTTTGGTTTGGTTTTTGGTTTGGGTTTGGGTTTTTGGCTATAGGAGGCATTGGCTACAGCTCCCAGCAGATGTAGTTTAAGTCAAAATTCTGCCCTAAAATTCACTGAAGTTATCTAGAGTTGTTTTTTGACTTGAAATCATTGGAGTGTGTTTTCAAGCCATTTCCTAGGAAAGAGGTTCATAGGGTTGCCAGGCTTATGTTAGTGTTGTCCTGTTTTGGAGAAACACATCCGGAAGGTGA
>CM021734.1:24751906-24891377 GCA_011075105.1 Heteronetta atricapilla | reverse complement strand
ATGGTTTAGTGGTGGGCTGTTAGCGTTAGGTTGGAGGTTGGACTCGATGACCTTGAGGTCTCTTCCAACCTGGAAATTCTGTGATTCTGTGATTCTGTGATTCTGTGATCCTTCGTTATGTTCATCTTTTTTCCTTAGATAAAAACATGTTTTACAGCTTTGCTAACATTGTTTCTCCTTCTAACATGGGTGTTTTCATCACTTTCTGGACATAAAATGGAAAAGATACTTAAAGCATAGTAAAAAGAATTTATTTATTTTTAAGTCATTGCTCGTGTTATATCATTGCATTTTTTCTGAAGGTATTTGTGCCACTGAATGATGAGTCTGAATTAATGCCTGAATTAAAAATAGTCATTCTGTCCAGTTAGCATTCATGAAATTATCTATGACCACAGGAATTAGAAAATGCCTTTGAAAATCCCCATGGCGTTGGCACCACAATTTTAGTCTTAAAAGTATAAGTTATTTGGTACTTCATGTGGTTTATGGAGCCTTAACTAACCGTGAGCTGTTTTGCATGGTTGGGAAGAGACTCCATATTTTCTTTGCTTTGTGAGTAGGAGGAAGAGCAGCTCTGTAACTGCTATGGCTCTCTTGCATATGTGTTGGCACCCTTGACAGCACTGCTGCTTGTCACATCTGAGCTGCCATGCTCCAGAAGAATTTAGTGCAAGGAACAGCACTGGTTTGGGTAATATTCCCTGCTCCAACGTCAAATGAAGGGAGAGACAGGGACTCTGAAATTCATTCTTTCTTCCCGACTGTGGGATGCTGCTAAGAGAAACAGAATATTTCCTCCTCAGTGGTGTACAGCTGCTGACACAGTCAAGAATCATCTGCCGCAGTCTATCCCAGTGCAATCAGCTAATGCATCACTTCTGCAATCATTCGCAGCATTGAATTCACTGGGTAATCCTCTTAATGGTTGCTCATCCTATATAAGAATGGCTGCACTGGCATGGACACGGGGTCTGGCTAGCTTCATTTCCTGCCTCCCACTGTGGCCATAAGTGGATGTCCAGAGAAGTCAGAGCAGGGGGGGTTTATTTGGTGTTTCCCTCAATTACTCTACTAGATCCTTATTATTCTGAGGGGCTTTCTTGGTTTTGATGTTATTTGTGTATTTAATGATGTCCAAAGTAGTTGTCCTGTCACCCTCTAGCGTACATGTAAATATTTCTCTTCCACAGTGTCACCTAGCAAGGAGTTCTGTAAATAGTTCCCTGTCAGGTGAAGGACTGACTCCTGTTTACTGTAAACATGGCTTTTGAAAGTGTTATTTGAAGGTCACCTTTTTTGGTGGGTTTGCTTGTTTGAAAGAGGCAGCGAACAGTTCCATCTACTCTCTACTCCCCATGATTTTGTAAAACTCTGTCAGATCCTCCCTACAAGCTTACCATGACCCTTTTTTATTTTTTTTAATGAAAAATTAGTACTGACATTTGCAGCCTTAATCACTGTCAATGACTTTTTTTTTTTCTCTCAAAGTCCCTGCACAGAGTCAGTCAGCAAACAATCCTGTGTAATAACTCTTCTATTTTGGGGCACAGGGCCAAATATTCTGATGTAGTAAATTGAATGACATTTTAGCAAATCTCAGGAAGCTGCACATTCTTAATATCAGAAAATAATCTGTCTAATTGTTTTTGTGGGAAAAAAAAAAAGTCTGTGCCCTAGTTAACAAAAAGCTTTGTGTTAATGAATTTTGAGTTTGTTTTAAGGTCTTCTCTTAGGTTTTAACGTCTAACAAAATAGACATGATGCTTTGTAGCAGCCTTTGAACTGAACTGAAAATCCAACAGGGCTGTCCTCTCCAATGATGTAGTTTGTGAGGCCAAAAAAAGAACCAGATAGGGAGGAGAAAGTGAACACAGCAGTAACGATGATAATGTGACAGAAGTATCTTGGAATGCCAGTTGATCAACAAAATAATTTTATCTGCATCATTAAAATAGAGCACACTGTGCAATCATTACAGTCACAGAATCATAGAACCATTAGGTTGGAAAAGACCTCTAAGACTATCAGTTCCAACCGTTAACCTAGCACTGCCAAGTCTACCACTAAACCATGTCCCTAAGCACCACAGCTACACGTCTTTTAAATACCTCCAGGGATGGTGTTGCAACCACTTCCCTGGTCAGCCTGTTCTAATGCTTCACAACCCTTTCAGTGAATAAATGTTCCCTAATATCCCACCTAAACCTCCCCTGGTGCCTCTTGAGGCCATTTCCTCTTGTCCTGTCACTTGGTGCTTGGGAGAAGAGAACAACCCCCCACCTCACAGTAACCTCCTTTGAGGTAGTTGTAGAGGGCAGTAAGGTCTCCCCTTTTCTCCAAGCCTCCTTTTCCCCAAGCCTCCATTTCTATAGTTTAAATAAGCCCAGCCGTTTCTCATAAGACTTGTTTTCTAGACTCTTTACCAACTTTGTTGCCCTTCTTTGGACACGCTCCAGCTCCTCGGTGTCCTTCTTGTAGTGAGGGGCCCAAAGCTGAACGCAGTGCTCGAGGTGCGGCCTCAGCAGAGCAGAGCACAGGGGGACGATCACCTCCCTGCTCCTGCTGGCTGCACCACTCCTGACACAAGCCAGGATGCCGTTGGCCTTCTTGGCCACCTGGGCACAAAGCTGGCTCATATTCAGCCGGCTATCGAACAGTACCCTCAGGTCCTTCTCTGCCAGGCAGCTTCCCAGCCACTCTTTCCAAAGCCTGTAGCATTGCACGGGATGGTTGTCCTTCAAGTGCAGTACCCATCACTTTGCCTTGCTGAACTTCATACATGGCCCATCGATCCAGCCTATCCAGATCCCTCTGTAGAGCTTTCCTACGCTCAAGCAAATCATGCCTAACTTGGTGTAGTTTGCAAACTTACTGAGGACATACTCAATCCCTTCATCCAGATAATTAATAAGGGTAGTGAAGAGAAGTGGCCCCAGAACTGAGCCTGGGGGACGCCGCTTTTGACTGGCCTCCAACTGGATTTAATTCTATTCACCACAACTCTTTGGGCCCAGCCACCCAGACAGCTCTTTACCAAACTAAGCGTACACCCATCCAAGCCATGAGCAATCACTTTCTCCAGAGGAATGCTGTGGGAAATGTCAAAAGCTTTATTAAAGTCTGGGTAGACAAGATCCACAGCCTTTCCCTCATCCATTAAGTGGGTCACGTAGTCATAGAAGGAGATGAGGTTAGTCAAGCAGGACCCGCGTTTCATAAACCCATGCTGACTGGGCCTGGTCACCTGTCTGTTCTATGTCTGTCCTGTGATGGTAGTCCAGATGATCTGCTCTGTAACCCTGGCACTGAAGTCAGACTGACAGGCCTGTAGTTTCCTGGATCCTTTCTGGCTCTTCTTGTAGATGGGCATCACATTTGCTAGTCTCCAGTCAACTGGGACTCCCTGGATCTACAGGACTGCTGATAAATGATGGAAGGTGGCTTGGTGAGCAAACTAGCAGCCTAACTTTTTATGCCCATGCGACATTTTACTGTAAAGGGTACATGGAGGGTTGTATTCTGTTCAGTCTAAACTTTGCATCCCAGCCACGTAACAGTAGAAGATGAAAGTATGCTGTATGAATTGTTCTTACTTAGTAATGGAAATGGATAAAGGAAATAGTACAGTTTAGTCTGTTTGGAAAAAAAAGTATAATGAAAAAATAAAGCTAAACTACTATCGCAAGTATTTTCTCATTCCATTGAAATGGTAAAATTTTGTCAAAGGTTCTCATCTAGAGACAGTAGTATTAGCTACTCACGTTGTGGGAGATCAATCTTTTTTTGCCAGGGTCTTTCTCAGTCTTTTCTGCTGATGTTAGTCACCTCCCTAAAATGAATTGAAGTATGCAATTGAAAATAAATATGTAATTTAATACTTTCACCATTCCGTCAATAATCCTGAGCTGACTGCCTGTCTAAAGAAACAAACATGAAGAGGAGTAAGTGCAGCAAGAGTTGTTGAGTAAGAAACATTGTCAAGCAACTTATATACTCTGCCCATGATTCAGTCTCTCCTTTAAGGATACCCTTGACCTGTTGTGCTTCCTCGTTCATGTGGGAGGAAGATAGGAGCTGGAGTACTTAACCACCTGTCTTTATTAGCGTCAGCGCTTCTTGACTTTAAAGGATTATTCTCTTGAAGAATAAATAGGTCAAAGAGCATTCTAGGGATGTTCTAATCTTTTCTAATCATTGAGGTCTCTACAGTTAATTGGTTTAAAGCTTTTATTGATGTGGAATCTGATACATTCTGAAACCTACATTTTATATGACTTGCAAAGAATGTGGCAAAGGGAGAAAAAAATATTTATCAGCAAGATACTGAGGAAGAGGATGTGTTCCTTAGGCCAGGACTATAATTAACGTGATCTAGGTGTAAGAACACTGGGCCGGGATTTGAAAGAAGAGAGATCTTTTTCTGTTTTTAAGGGGCATGGACAAGCCAGCTGTACTCTAGTGTTTTTTAACAATTATTAGCATTTGTAGCAGTATTACCTAAGAATCTGATTTGTGGGTTGGGATCCACTGCTGTGTTAACCCAAAGCTAAAACATGGTCTTGGGTATGCCTGAGAGAATTTGCAGAGAATATTGATGATCAAAATTAGGATGTTAAGTGAATAGTCTCTAGCTGTCTCCATGTTCTTCTCTCTTCTTGCGTAGAAGTCATTGAGAGAAGTTTAGTCCAAAACCTGGATTTTGACAGTGTCCTGAATGGATGTTAACAATTTAATTTCTACTCTTAATAGTAGAAAATTTTCCTTAGTAATAATACTGGGGCTTGATGGTGTGTCTTGATGCCATGATGAGCAGGTACTCTAGTTTGAATGCGTTTTGGAGACTCTTGCTTCATTTAAAGTTGATACGTGGGAGGTGATGATTTTCATAAGTGGGATTTATTTTTTTTTTAGGCTAAAGGGGGATGGAGAAGTGGTTGCTGGTAGCTTTTGGCAGTGAGTTGGTCTCGGGTGATTTTTCAGATGTAAACATTTAGGTTACACTGACTGACGAGCACAGACAGTTGAGCAAAACAAAGCTCCTACATTTCAGACAGAGGCTTGAACTTGTTTTGTATCCAGTGTGCTATGGCAGAGGTTTTTTCATATAAGAATGGAAAGGATGCATTTGCCAGTAAACTTTACTCCTCGTGGCATTCTGTGGAGGTCTGTAATGGTTTAGCAGAGTGATGCTCAGGTAGTGCCTGTATTTGGGATGCATGTTACTCGTTTTATGATTCCGTGTTGATTTCTCTCAACAGGATAGTCACTGTATTGTGGGCTTTAAAGGAAATCAGGCTTTAAAGCACAACAGATTTCATCGCATAGTTTCACAAATTTCACAAGCAACACTTAAGCTGAATGAACAGAAATCTCAGAGAATTCTCAAGCTTCAGTAATTCAGAGATAAGCAGAAATGCTTAATTATACGTAATAAAAGTAATTCCCCATGCAAGTACAAAAGTGGTGTAATTGCATAATCTGTTTCATCAGTAACACAGGTTTCTGCTGTTAAGTTTTGGAAATGTGACTAAAACTTGATGTTTTTATTACTCCATGTGGAATGCAGGTGCCTGTCTAAACGCTCGCATTTGAAAATCATGGGTTATGTTTATTAATTGAATCACAGCACCAGAGAGTGTTCTGAGAGAGCGAGGGTCAGATTTCTGAAGATGTGCAATTATTTCATGTCTTCTTGTAGAGTTGGGAGTCAGTATAGCTACGCTCAAAAATATCTTACATATTTTTAAATGATTTCATATTTTTTGATCTGAATGTTTGCAGGGTATTTAAAAAGCATAATATATTCCAAAATATACTTAGTTACCAAAGTGTGACATAATATTAGGAATGAGTATGTTCTTTCTACTTTCTGTATTTTGAAGGATAGCATCAAACAGGCTGCCAGTATTGACAACAGCAGATTTTCAGCTCAAATCATATTCGAGGCTCTGATTTTGCTTTGTTTCTTGTAAGTTTTCAAAGCAGCCTAAGAACTTAAGCAGCTTGAGAATGTGACTGTTAGGTGTGCTACCTTCTGGTAGCTTTTGCCTTTCAACCTGCATCTTTCATTTTAACAGTGGAAAGATCTTCTCCTTGTCTTGCTTAATGTAAAGATGTGCTGCAAAATGAAAGTAAGAGGAAGTGGCCAGTTTGTAGGAGCTGTTGTAAAATCCTGTGCTAATGAGTGCCATGTAAAAAAAAAAAACAAAAAACACCATGGATTGGAGGAAAATAGGGAGAGGACAGTGTAAGTCATACATACTGTCTTTTTTAGAGGTCTTCTGAACTATACTTGTGTGTTCTCTGCCCAGTAAAACTATGATCTCTTGGCAATAGTGAGCAGACTTGTAGAGGTTAATGTTTAACGGGTTCCTAGCTAGAGCTGCTTGCTGTGTTCTCAGCATACATATCTCTTGTTCCCTTGGAAGCATTATTTTGTGTAAACAAAGTGCATTTTAATACCGAAATGCATCTGTCTACATGTGCTGTTCCATGACGAATCAGTTAATAGTGTGCTATCAAAGGATTTTCTGCTTTTAGCTCACACATGCTTGTTATCGTTTTTCATCTCCATTCAACACAATGAAAGCAATTATTGTTCTGCCTGATTCCTGCAATCACTGATTACTGCATGCTCATCTTAGTAGCATTCAGTCAGTGGCAAGCTTCATCCTAACTGACTGCAGGAATGTTAATTCCAAACTTTTACTAGCAACGGTGACAGAAGAATCTGATCTAACACACCTTTATGACTCACTTCTTTGAGTCAGTTGTCTGCAATGACTCATACTTAAAATTAAATGTACGCTTATAATGAAGATGTAATGCCATGAAAATGGGAGATGGAAAAGACCTATGAGATCACCTTGAAGATCCTATTACAGGACGGAATGTATTTTCTGATTCTTTTTCTAGTTTAAGGTGAGTGCTCCAAGACCAGGAAGTTCTGTAACCCTTCTTGGGTGGGTTGTTATGTGCTCTAGTGGAATTTCTAGTGGAGCCTCAGCTTATCTGTATTACCCGGTGGTGATTCAGAGGGCCATAAAAAATGTGCTAGCTGAGCTCAGGCACCAGTAGTATCAGTTTATGGTGTGCTTGAACGTGCTGCTTCCCCGCTCT
Source organism: Heteronetta atricapilla (assembly GCA_011075105.1). Taxonomy (NCBI): domain Eukaryota; kingdom Metazoa; phylum Chordata; class Aves; order Anseriformes; family Anatidae; genus Heteronetta; species Heteronetta atricapilla. The sequence continues at coordinate 24,884,255 of CM021734.1, read as the reverse complement.
TCAAAATCCCTAGAGCCTGAACCTGCTCTTTTTGCAGAATTTGTAAACATCATACTTCACTGCTGAGAAGCAGAAGTGCTTCAATGGTGGGTAGCTGGCACGAATCTCTGTGGTTCTTTTTAAGTTCTTTTGTTAATGAGCTGGCCATATGGTATTGTGGGGTAAGAGAAATACAGAGGTAGAACTAATTTGTTTTCCTTGAAGGATCTGTCTGCGCTTTATGGGATAGAGTACAGTCCAAGCCAGTGCCAACGCAGCCTTTTAGGCAGCAAATTCTTTCGTTGCTGTGTAATTCATTGTCAAGCTGTGAACGGGAGGAGTACCATACATGGAGAAAGACAGGTTTCTCAACTGTTTGTTTGAGTCTTTCCAACCTACTTACATGGACTTCAATGGAGGAGCTCTGAATTTTGGCACAGCTTCACACTTTTCTAATGCAGAAATCCTTTGGCAAACACACACGTGTTTACATCTCAAACAGTTAGGAAGGATAGAGGAATGTGATGGTCGCTGTGCGGACTTACCTCTGTTCCCTGGCTTTTGATGATCTCATTATCATTTGCTCTTTAACACCACAGCTGGTATTTGCAGAAGATTTTTTTTAAGATTCCTTCACTGGAGGTAGCATAATTATTTTAAGCATATATTGAAATATCAAGCGATGCCCCCTGTAACTACAGTAACTTATCGTTATTTTTATTGCTATTGTTCTGAATGGGCAGCTGGATACTGCCATGCGCAGAAAGTCTGCCCTGTAGGGAACTGAAAACAGAAATCATTAATCATAGCCTTCCAAGTTCGTTCCTACATCTCTCCTCGGATTGCAATCACCCGACTGTATTTGTGCTTATTACTCTTGATACATCCTCTGTTCAAGTGAGGGCAGTCCAAAGAAACCAAGTGAATAAAAGGTAGAAGTCAATTCCAGAGGACCCCTTTTCTCTGTACTTAAGATTTGGTGATAAATTCTTAGAGCATCCTTGCTGTCTTTAGAGATACCCTGATTCCACATCAGGGTAGCAACTGAGGCTTCATTTATATGTTTCTCAAGAGGCCCTAAGCTGCACTGCTGTACAGAGGTACTCTGACTAAGGGCGAGATATGTTTTACCTATGAGTCTGATTTGTACTTTTATTTACTTTAACTGAGCAACGGTGTGAGTTACTTTTGATAAAGCTACTTTTGATAAAGTTACTTTTGATATTTGGAGTTGTTAAGCTTTAGTTCGAGAGCTTTGATATTGGGAATTGTCAGCTGCACAGACAAAAATATCAGTATTGTGGGTATAGTCCCAACTCATAGTAAGTGCCCACTTGGCTTTCAAAGTATTTTGCATAGCACTTATTTTTCCTGCATATCATACAGCACTGTATTTACAGTAAAAGGCCTATTTCACTGATGGTGAAATGATTTGATAAGTTACGTGATGTGGCTTAGAGAATACAGTTAACAAGAAAAAAAAAATAGACAAAATAGACTCCGTTTTGAATTCTTACAGAGGGTTTACTTGTCATTAAGTATGGTTTTCTTGGTCATATGCACTTCAAACTAGGATAGTAACTGCCTAAATAAGCAAGCATGGAAACACAGGTAACCAGAAGAAATCCTGGGAAATTAAGACGTAGTGAACATATGGGTAGGAGTCCTCCTTTCCTATGCCTTACTGTATTAGGGGATTCACTGAGTAGGCTGGTTTGACTCAGCATTTGAGAAACAAATTGGCGAGGAAGATAAATTTGATCAAAGATTTTCCAGTGAATGCGGATGGAGGCCTGGGTAAGGTACGTGGACACCACCACAGCAGTCTTGTTTGTTGATGCCTTAAGTTTAGTGCAGGGATTGGAATTACATAGCCGAAGTATGCAGATTCTGGGATGCCCCCTTTCCACAGACAAGTTTAAAGATGAAGATAGCTGTGACTGATTCCTTATGCAGCTCTTTTCTATCCTGCTGTTACAGAGAACAGTAAGTAGCAAGCACAGGAATGTTCGCTGAAATGTCATCATTAAATAGCTTTGCTAAGCCACAAGTGCAGTCTCTTAAAGTGGTTTTGGACCAGAATCAGCCATGTTGCACAGATTTCTTTTTTTTTTTACAGACTTTGATATCAGCAGCATTTCTAAAGCTTTAAGGAGTTTGTTTTGGTAAAGACGTAACAGAGGAAGACTGTTACCATCTCTATGAATAATCTCCTCAGAATCCCACCTATTATGTAAAGTGTCTACCGCTCTTCACTTAGATTAGTTCTGTATATCTAGTTCAGTTAGAGACAGGGAGTTTATTGTGATTTGTATCTCTGCAACACCCTTAGTAACAAGCTTGCTGTTACAACATTAATGTAATACCTCATGGAAGACAGACAAAATTCAGTACAGCAGTTACAAACAAGAAAATTGTTCTGACAGATGGAATTCCTGTACAATCTGAAGCCCACGGGCTTGCACAGATCTGTAACAGAGGCAAGACTTTAACTTTGAGAAAGTTTACTGAAACAAAATTTCAGGGATTCGCAGCCAGTGACAAGTGAACTAACTCTGGAGCTAGAAATGCGATACCAGCATAGCAGAGCCTGAATTTCATGGGCTTTCCGAGAGTGTTTTCTAGCTCTCTTCTCCTAGAATCATGTAATGTTAACAAAGTTTTTACTTCTAAACATTTAAGAAGTTCTTCTGTTTGCAGTGGCTCCTTTCAGATAGGAAGGTTGTGGCGACACTGAGAAATTCTGTGATTCTGTGATTCTGTGATACGTTTTAAAGGAAAACAGCACTCAGCCCTCTGAATCCAAAAGGTCTTGTCATCATGAAGAGTAAGACACAGGAATTTGAATCAAACATCAAAACTTGGTTGAACTTTAAAACTTCACACACTTTAAGATTGCATCAAATTTAAAACTTTGATATCTAAGTGGGGCGGAGTACAGAGGAGGTGTTTTAGTGATTTCATGCCTAAAAATACAAGTGGAGTAAGAGAAATCCAAATTTGGCAGTGGCAGCTGCACAGATTGTAAGGATGACTGCATTGATCGTGACTTTCTGATTTCAGTGTGGCAGTTCATCAAGGATTTGGGGCTTGGTTCTGGGTATGGAAGAGAACTGATGACTAGATTTTGCAAGTATGTGTTACTGCTTATGTTATCTGTGCTGACTCGGTGCGAAACCTGGTAAGAATTATAGAGCTATTGATCTTTGTCTCCCAGAGGCAGTAATTTAGGATGATGAGGCATGTTTTCTTTGAGAAGAACTCATCTTGTCAACAGCATTTTCCATTCATACTTCTAAATCAATATCATAGTTGTTGGGTGAAGTGACTTTTCAACAGTTTTTTATTACTTTTTTTTTTTTTTACGTTTTATTACTTTCTGAATTTAATCCATGCTTCAGCAAGTGATTGAGCACAGGCCAATTTTTAGCACATACAGCAGTCTTACTAAAGACGACAGGGTGCATGCTTTAAGTTACGTCCAGGCTTAAGGACTTCTCTTAAGTTCCAGTAGTACGGAAAAGAATGCCACTGTAGTTCAGGTATGTCTAGATGATGTTTCACAGGCTCTCTGACGTCTTTGTTCCCAGCTGTTGTAGTACGCACCGCATTCAGACAGCAACCTCAGCACTTGCATCGTCACACACAGAAATTCAGTGCCCTGGTCAGTGGTGTGATGAATCAGGCCCTCATTTTGTGCTTAAGAACAGAAAGTGAGAGAATATTATGGGAAATGTGAAGGGAATGTAACAGAAAAATGTCACTGCAGAAGTATCCCTGCCTCTGAAAGCCCTGTGGGCCTGGCAGTTATATGTTCTTCAAAGCCACAAGAGTTTCTTCCTATCCAGATTCACCTCAGTTGTCTCTTACTACAACAAAGAGGCTGATGAAGCTGGCGTGTGAGAGCTTGCTGAGCTGTGAAGTTTCAGAGAACCGTCAAAGTCCAGCATAAATACTTGGCTGTTTGCTGAATGGCTTTGCTGTCTCAGAAGGAATTTCCACCTGATTCTCTGAGACAATTTAGGATGACAAAACCCTCCAGCAAAATTCTGCATCTCCAGGCATATCCTGATGCAATTCGTCGTCACTGCAGTTACTGTTAGGTAACCCTGGTAGTAGGGAGCTTACAGCTCTGTGTATGTGCTGAAAAATCCCCTTGGAGCAGTTCTTTTTTTAATTGGTGTGAATGTAATACGTTTGTTTCAAGAGCTATCAAGTGGCCTGGGTAACTTTGGCAAGTGTCTCTTTCCTGGGTATTTGACTTCACTGTACTGGCCACAGCAGGTTCTGTAGGAGTAGCTGCCGGACAAGAGATACATCTGGTGAATGGTCTCCCTTTCTCTTTTGTTCCTGAGGCAAAGGTAATGACAGTTGATCAGAATGTAAGGTTTATGCTGACAGCTAGTTGTGATGTAGCCAAATTTAGACTAGGGTGAAAAAGAAAACAACATTCTTAGAGCACAAGGACCCTCCATCCCTCTGCGTAAAAACACGGGCAGGGAGGGCAGGCAGCTGGGCTGGCTGAGCAAGGCCCTTCTGGTCAGGCTGGGGTGCAAGGAGGAAATGCACAGGCAGTGGAAGCAGGGATGCGTGGCCTGGGAAGACCACAGGGATGTGGTCCAGATGTGCAGGGATGGGATCAGGAAAGCCAAGGCATGGATGGAACAGAGCTTGGCAAGGGATGCTAAGAGTAACAGTAAGGGATTCCATAGGTACGTGGCTCAGAAAAGAAAGGCCAGGGAGAGTGTGCCCCCTCTGATGGATGAGAGGGGTGAACTGGTAACGACAGACATGGAGAAGGCTGAGGTACTCAGCAACTTCTTTGCCTCGATCTTCACTGCTGGTCAGGCTTCCCAAGTCTTTTGTTTCCCTGAACCCGCAGATGGAGGCTGGGGAGCAAAGTCTCATCCGCTGTAAGCAAAGAGCAGGTTCGAGGCCGCCTGATGAAACTGAACAAGTACCTGATGATAACGTTATGGAAATATATTTATCACACTTAAAATTCTGAGTTTTAAATATAAACTCACAGCTAGCTTCTTCCAAAGGTGTTCCGCATTCAGATGTCATAATTATTTACTCAAATGGGTATGAATTGCCCTAATTATTTATGAGTTCATGCATAGCTTAGGATAGCTGAAGATTTTTCCTCACTGAGAACATGAATGAGGTACTCAGAAGAGCAGGATGTTCTGTGCTAAGAATTTGTATCTTCACTCCTTGTCAAGACATGTGCGTGGAACTCCCTAGACTCGTCTTGGTGTAGAGCAGTCCCTGTTCTTCAGGAGCAGACAACGATTAGAGTCATCATACCGAATCAGAGCTTTAGAATATGTGGCATATTTATCTTTGATCTTTGAACCCAGTAATTTCTGACATCTCACAAGGAGATGAAACAGCTCGATGATGCATCCATAAGCTAAGAAACATCTTAGCAGCGGCATGTGTGGGGTGATGCCACCTTGTCTGGTCAGTTTAAGCCTCTAGGGGAGATATTTCACTGCACTTTCTTTAACACCCCTAATGACAGATGTTTATACTGGTCATAGATCTGACAAGTCACTGTTAGAACTGCAAACACAGTTTCTTGCATCTAAGCTCTCTGAGACAGCAAATGATGAAAGCCAACTGCAGGATGTGTGGTGTAATACAATTCCTTTGAGTTATCTGTTCTTTGGTGTTTTGACTGCCCTTTATTTGGGTGATCCCTTTGATCCTGAGTAGCATCTGACATTATTTTAGTCTCTTTAGCTGAGAATGAAGATGTATTTTAAGTGACAGAGTAGCAGACTTCAGCATATACCAACTTGGTAGCCTCAACTTGTCTCCTCTGCTCCGTACAGACACTGTCTCCCTCTGCTACTGCAGCATCCCTTTTGTTTGCAGCTGAGAGCCACGGCCTGGTGTCTGCAGGCTGCATGCCCAGTCCCTGAGGTGTCAAAAGCCAGCGTCCGGGTCAGGCAGCATGGCAGGAGGGTATTGCTGGAAAAGAGGGACAGTCCAAAGGTGAGGTACTGACCCCGGACAAAAGGCCCCCGTTGGTGTCAGTGAAGGCAGGATCTTGCCATGAGTGCAGGAGCAGCTCTCTACATATCTGCCTGGTTTCCTGTTGCCTTTGATATACATAATGTTTTTCAGTTCAGTCTTTTCAGAGCTAAATAGCAAACAGCTTTCTGTCCCATTAAACTTTTCAGCACACACAAAGTATTTGGAAGCAACCGTGAGCAAAACGGAGCATTCCAAAACAGAGGGGGAAAACAAGAATAGTTTTAAAAACAGTAAGTAATAGGAAAAATAGTTTTAAAAAAAATAAGGATTCAGGAGAGATCCAGGAAGCCTGATGTATAGTCCAGGAGATTTGTAGAAATTGTAATAGGCAGCATAATTAATAAACAAATGGATAATTAGAGTCATCAGGAGACACAAGCATGACTCGTTTCGAGAAAAATATTATGTGACAAAGGAGCCAGTAAGCATGTTTGTAAATAAAGGCAATTCAGTTCACTTGAGTTTCCAAAGGTTTTGATAAGATTATCAAAGGCATTGAAAGAAGCAAAGCTTACGTGTGATTAGACGGAAAGTATGGATTAATAATTAGAAAGCAATAAAAATAAATGGTCTCCTTATCATTGGAGAGAGGTTGCCTGTGAAGTCTCTCAAGGATCTTTGCTGGATTTTATACTATTCAACGTTTTTAATAGTGACCCATAAGGAGGCTGAATATGCTGATAAAAGAAAATTATTCAAAGCAGGAAAAACTGGTTACGGGGGCTTACAGAAGGCTTTTAAGATACTCCATATTGGCTGAAAATATAATAGATGAATTTCCATCACTAGACGCTAACTGTTGTCAAAAAAAAAACCACAAAAAATGTATACATGTGTATACCGATGAGCTCCAAATTAGTTATTCTTTTTATAAAAGAGATCTTGGTGCTACAGAAACTTCACAATGCTGTCAGCTCAATTAGCAATCATGAAAGCAAGCAAAAAGCTGCATTTTAATAAGAAGCCATCACTAAATCTGAGATTTACATATATATATAATTTTGCAGGCAGTTCTGGCTACCTCTTCAAAAAGGATTTAGCAGAAGGTAAAAAGGTGTAGAGGAAGACAGCAAAAAGGATCGAAGGCAGCAGAATGACTTCTTTAAAATGAAAAACTATATAAACTGGGATTTTTCAGTCTGATTAGACTACTAATGGAGTTAATGGAGTAGTATGTGAGGTTGTTTAAGTCAAAAATGGAATGAGGAAGGTGGGTAAGGAACAGTATTTGCCAATTCTGACAGTTCAAAAACTAAGGACAGATTATATGTCACGTTATCTAACATGGAAGTACTCTTTTTAATTTTTTTAATCAATATGTAAAGTGTTTTGAAACTCCCAGTCATAGAATCCTACAAAAGCTAAAGACAGAAGTGGACATTAAGGAATTTAATGTAATCACGAAGGGTAGGTCCAATGTTCACTCTTAAACACAGTGAACGAGGTTCAACTTCCAAGTCAAAGAAAGCCCCAAACCACATTGTGCCAAAATCTGGGACAATGCATTGGGGGAAACCTCTGAATTTGCTCTTAATCCCCTAAGCACTCATCATCTGCTGCTGACCCCAGAAAATGGTCTGACACAGCGCTATTTGTTCTTTGTTTCTGCACACTTCTGCTGAGGAACCAAAGCAAGAGCTTTGGCCATCCTGTATATGGGCTCAGTGATGCTTGGAAACTTCATCTTAAATGTAGGAAGCCCAGCTTCCAACTCCATGTTCTGGCTGCCTCATCAGAGAACACCAACACAGAAAGTCCGTGTCTTGAGAAATTTTCCTGCAGAGCAGGTATTGACATAAGCTTCCTTTTTAAAATGGAAGGGTTGTTGGGAAGAGGTCTTCAGTTTCTTTTACTATCTGTTACTCCAGTTCATGTCAAGAGGTAAAGATTCAATGAGATTTTTTTTTTTTTAGTTTGCCTTCTGTGATACAGGAAATAATTCTCCATTTATTTTCCTTATTTTCCTTTTGTTAATTTCACTGCTACCCTTCTTCTTTCAATAGGCATATGTTTATTCTTCTTTAAATAGTCTTTAAACAAGCAGATTGTTTGACTTGTATGCATTTTGTATCATTAGTTTGTACTTTATCATATTATTCGCTGTTTGTGCACTGGTAGGGAAGTCTTTCTGTTGGAGATTATTTAAAGAGGCTGTTCTGCTTTTCCTTCCTTTCACGTTTCAATTTTCTCTTTCTTTACTTTTGTAGACGACGAAGTCCACAAGGGAAGGATCCAGCCGAACATGCCTAGTGCCACAACCAGACCTGTCAGATGGAACGCCTCAGGTCAGCCTCCGATTAACAGACAGTAGTTCATGTTTGAAGGAGATGGATTTAACAGATGAAATCTCCTTCGTTAACAGTGGTGCATTTTTCTTCAGGTTAGTGCTCCTTTTTTGTCTTTGTATTTGTTTCCTTGTTTGTTGTGTACATGCACCTCCAGCTCTGAGCATTTTGAACATGTTTTTTTTTGAAGCTCACAATGTCAGCATGCTGTGGTGTAAGGCAAAATAATATGCATATCCCTGTTGAAGCCACGCATTCGAACAGGTGGCTTACAAAGCCTGATGTGTGCTTTAGTTTGTCTTTCAAATGTAACTTTGCGTGCATCTGAAGATGGCCTGCTCGGTAGAGGAGTGCAGATGGACAGGACCCATCTAAAGTCAGGCAGGCACTAGAACAAGTCAGGCACTAGAACAAGTCAGGCACTGAGCACAAGATGCAAGCAAAATGTAGGTGTCTCGTGTCAGTTTTGAAGTGTGTTTGATCTGCCCAGTTTAAGTTGTAACAGGTAGCTGAGTTTATTCCCATTCTCAATCCAAAAAGGGGAGGGGGCTTATCTTTCCGGCACGAATGATCGTACTAGGATTGTTCAGACAAGAAAGAAAATAAAAGACTGTCCATAGAGCATCTTTAAGATTACCTGTTTAAAAGTATCTTTAAGAGTCTATTTTTCATGGGCATACCTGTAGTTTTGGTTGATGGCACTTTGCCAATGAGGTGAGCAGGCAATGGACAATTTAGTTGCTTGTAAAACTCTTGACTGAGCATCAGACTGAACCAGTATCTTTTCCATGTTCTCAGATTATTGAATTGTATCTCATTCCCTTTCCTCTTGTGTCTAGTGCAGAACTTGAAGGATTCAAGTTACTGTGGGACATTCCTTTATGCTACTGAAATATGAGGTTGGCCTAATGTGGGAAATGGTGCTATTTACATGCCGTGAAACATGACACCACAGTGTCTCTGCATACCGATGCAGAACACAAAGCAGGGGCAACGCTGCCAGACACGTAACTGAGTGACTTCACTGAGTAAGCAGGAGACGGGCTGCTATTCTCAGCACTCGCACAGACAGCAGTCGGCTCGTGAGACAAGTTGGCAAATGATGCACCAACACCAGATTTTGATTCATAATAACGGTGGTGAAGCATAGATGTTAAATCCTGTTTTCCAGCCCTTGCAGATGCACAACCTTTTGAGCTTCTAGCCGTGTCAGTTCTGTGGTTCACTGTCTCTAATCCCACCCTCAAAAATCCTACATTCAGAAGACATCAGGTTAGTTTACATTTCAAACTAACCTAGCCTGCGATCCTATGAATCTATGATTCTCTGATTCTACATCTTTATTACCCCATTTCCTTCTGACTGAGGTAGGAAGCAATTACTAAAGCAGGTCAGCTGGCAAAACTGAGAAGGCAATACAATTCTACCAGCTAGACAGGGCCATGCAAGTAGGGATGGATTATAAGTTATGGGCTCACGCATGGGTATGCTGGAGTTTGGCAGAGAACATGCCCCTGCCGGTCGGTACTCCTCTATTTGTTGTTAGGTGTGAAGGGAAATGAAATACTGGAGAGTTGAAACAAAGGACTTGTAAGTCTCATATCAAGCAAGGTGTGTATGACTGAAGTACTTCATGAGGTATCCCCCCAGACTGTGATTCTTTTAGTTGAATGTTCCCCAGAGGAGGTAATTATTTGCTGTAGGAATTGGTACTTTCCAGTCTGTTATTCCTTAGAATAGTACTGCTGAAGTATGGGACGGTTGGACTGGTACTGGTACAGGACACTAAGCACCAAATTAAATGTCTGTAGTTAGGCAGAAGCAGTCAGTCTCCATGCTCAGTCGTCGGGATGAAAGATGTCTGCATCTCTAATTTTATCTGGGAAATGAATGAGCTGTAGAAACGAATTCTTTTGCAATCCCGCTTTGTTCAGGAACGCCCTAGTTTTCTGTCTCGTATCACACTTGTGTGCTTATTTACCTAATTGGGTTGAGTTTGTATCTGCACTGCTGTTAGCTTCCAGTACTTTTCTGTCAGAGATCTGCTGCTGAGGAATGAGGTAGTGCTTGCTGTTTTCTGCCCAGCTCCAGGAGACCAAATTGTAGAGCAGGACAAGGTGCACAGGAGGAGGCTCGTGACCAACCCTAAAAAGAAGAGGGAAGAGAGGTCTCTAGCAGACTCGGGGCACAGCTCTCTGTGCAACAGTCAGAAACCCTGATTCCCTGGCATTAATGTAGTGCTGTAATATATCAGGAGTGGTTTTAAACACACTTTTGGCAGCCTTGTGCCACTCCTATGCAATCCAAGCTCACGGCAAGGTATTATCTGGTATTATTTCGGTGCAGGGCTACATTAGGAGTTTTCGCCTTTTTCAGCAGAAGGACTCTGGCATCTGATCTGGGCTATAAAGCGCTTTGTAAACACGCTGCAATTCTTGTTGGGGGGATTTCTGTCATGAGGTGCCAGCAGTTCTTCAATAAATGTTATCATTATGTAATTACATGCAATTATCAGATACGTTTTAGTGAAATGACTGTATCTGCTCAGCTATCGCATGATCTTTGTTAGAAAAGAATAAAGGTTGTTCTTGGCAATGATAATCTTTTGCTGTTTCATGAAAACGCTTGTGGCTTGTTCCCTCTCCATGCCCAGATACCATGATAGGGACGGATTAGAAGAGGATGAAGGGCTATAGCAGAACAGTAGATGCAGGACTCCACCTTTAGCAGACTTACAAGTGTAACAGTGAAGAAATAATGACACACACTAAGCCTGTAAGGCCCCACAGCAAGAGTTATGTTATGTTTACAATACAGACCTATCATTTTCAGTCACTTTCATTTGACATTACAGAATAGGTCTTCAGGGAGAAAACAGGAGACTTCTAAACTTGAGAAAACAAGAGACTTTGTTACTAAACTGATTGTTTATTAATGATTGTCACTATTTAAAATACCTCTCAGGATGTGTCTTCATACAGTTGACCTTAAAACAAAGATCTGCATAATAAGTAGCAGGTACAGTCATGACTATGTCTAATAAAATGGCTTTTTAGTACTGAAAGACATGGTATGCCTCTTTAACAGGTATGATCTTCCTCGTTGCAGGAATTTTTTGAAGGGGCTGCTGTCATTTGAAATGCGTGAAATATCAGTTGTAGCCGAGACATATTGCAGAGCATAAAATCTGTCGCTGCTGATCTTAAGAAAACGGTATTTTGAAGGTGGTATGTTTTTCTTCTGCCCAAAATAGGTGGAGTAACTATACGTACCCGTAATCCCCACGAGTACACAATGTATGTGTTCTCTTGAGAATTACCTCATTGTTATAGCTGTGTGCCAAGGGCAAACTGCTAATTATGCAGTAGCAGAAAAACATACCTGTAACGCAGACTTCGAGCAAACCCCAAAACGCTGAAGAAAGAATAAAAATAAGAAGGCAGAGGAGAGATGAGTTCGGTCCTCTGAAAGATGGATGAAAGTCTGTATGCAATGTGCAGACTGTCATATCAAACTTCCGGACCCTGGGAACCACATACCTTATCTTTACCAGTTTGAAAGCCACAAGCCATGCTGCAAACCTCAGAAGTTAGGGGAGATAGCAGCTTTGGGACTAGCGTGTAGGCAGGAGAAGATGGGGCTCCCTGGAGCTTTACGAGGCCCTCAGTGAGATGTGGCTAGGGTGGGCTTTCAGCAGGGGGAAGCTCAGTTTGGGGCCCTCTTTTTTTTTCTTTTTTCCTGCTAGTGAGAAGGAAAATAGCTTCTCAGAGCTGTAGTTCAGAAGGGGTGTGCATAACAGCAGTAGTAATTGAAATTATTTTGGATGTGCCTAGAGGTGTTGAAACTTAAATGCCTTGAATAAGAAGTTCAAACGTGTTTTACTTCAGGGACAGGATACATTAAGTGGATGCAAAGGTAGGAAGGCCTCTTACAAGCAGTGTTCATAGCCTTTCATGCCAAGCTTTCTACAACAGCAGAGAAATGGGAAAGCCTTCAGGCAGGAGAGAAAAAGCTTCCTGCAACCAAAACGTAAGATGATGTTGGTGTTAAGGAGATGTTGATGTTAAGTTGAAATTTCTTTCCTGATGCTGGCTCAGGGGTGCCAGCCGCTTACTGTCTACAGATTTTTGCTTTCACCATCCAAAATCTTTCGCCCTGGAAAGGGCTCTGAAGTAGGCTTTGCTGTATACCACTGTTCTGTCACGTGCTGGAGCTGTGTTATTTCGCAGTCTTGGTGCTGTTTTCAAGGAGGATCCTTCTGTAGGAGGGCACCCTGCTGTTTGCCCTGTTGTTAGGCTCTGTGCACGTTCCCTAGGTGGAACTATTGATTTAAGGAGTGCTACCGGGTACCTTTCCCTGTTGGCAGCAATAGGTGTGTGGACGGCAGACGGACTTTGTGAAAAACATCGTGCAGATTTTGAGAGCATTAGAGCAAAACCCGTCATCATTCAGCAAGCAGTCTGACTTCTCCAGTACCTCCTAGCCATCTCTTCGTGTGCCAAAGATCATAAATTCCTGTTTGTGACTGCAGTCACAGCTGCAATGAGGTTTGTCGGCACAGATACCCTGTGTTGGCTTTCTAACACGTGCAAGTTCTCAAAGAGATTTGTTTACATCAACCTTTTGTTCACAGAGATCCTTATATTCGGGCATGTAGTGATCACATGCTGTAAAGGTGTCCTTGAAATCAAGGGTGGGTTTATGTACCCTTGCTGCACCCTCCTCTTAACAACAGTGCATGTTCTAGCCCTTAATTGCTGAGGTATGAAAACACATGTAGTTGTACACTGAGAAGGCTGTGCTTACTATAAACACTTTCCCTGTTTGTTGGCTTTCCTTTTAGCAGCTGCGGTTTAAAACCAAGGCAAGCCAAAACTTACCATTATTCTCTGGCATGTGATAAGGACTTGGGTTCCTGTTGTTGCCAGAGCGAATCAAGCAGGGGGGCTGGTGTTGTTTGCTTAGCTGACTATTTTTGTTTTCACTTGTTTTGTTGTGTGTGGGTTTTTTGTTTTGTTTTGTTTTTGAAGCCTGTCATGGCAGTACATTCAGTCCCTATCCAAAGTAATAATTTGCCTTATCACTCAGGAGTCTTGCTGCCAGGTTTACATAAGGGATCGCAGCCAACCAGCAGACGGGGCTGCCTCGTGAAAGGCCTGGATTCTTCGAGAAAACCGCTCAGGAAAGGAACAAAGGTCTAGAGGGAATTTGGTGAGGCAGTGGTGATGGCGGTTACCTTCTGCGTCGTTCAGCAGCAGCCTCTGGTGGGCCATGCTCTGAGCCCTCGGAGGGGACTTCTTTATCCACGGTATTTTTGCGGTTTGTCCCTTTCTCTCTTTAGGTTGCGTTGAGTTAGTTTTTCCAAGCTGACTCATTTCACATTAAAAGCACATTTGTCTCCACCCTCCTATGCAATCAATTCCCTTCTTTCTTGCATCATGAGATGCTGGCACTAGGAACTGCATTATAGACTGAGTTGGTAAGAAAAGCTTAAAAAAAAAAAAAAAGCCACAAAGATGTGATTTATGTTTCTCTCCAAGCTAGGTGACTGTGAATGGTGAGTCAGGGTGTGGTCTCAGCTCTTCCTTAGTTCTCTGTCCGTAACTCAGATGTAATGACAGTCACAATAACATGTAATTATGTAGATTTTTCCCATGCAAGTCACCTGGGTGGATTTCAGTTTATTTTTTCAAACATTTGCCCTCTCTCATCCACCCTGCACTGGTTACTGCTTAGCTTAGGTTTTGTCCATTAGGCTATTCTCACCTTCCTATTTACTTTGTTATCTTATTCCTGCCTCTCTATACAAGATTTACCTGGTGACAAATTATGTCTGGTGGGATGGAGAGCATTTTGCATCTGATCCCCTGACCTGTGCCACAGAAGTGGAGGTTCATCTCAGAGGCAGCGAGAATCATAAGCCAAACAAAGGTCTGAGCGTCGTTACCTGTAAAAAGCAGTTTGTTAATGCCATCAGGTGTATAAGGAAAGAGAAGTTATCCTCTCAGTCCATAAGTCAAGGGTATTAGCTTTTCCTGCTTCCTGGAACAGCATCCAGCAGCCTTAGAAAAGAGTGGGGGACTACGGTAAGTCCATGGTAATTGAGTAATAACCTGAATCATATCCGAGCAAAAAACTGGCTCCCTTCACGTATCTCAGGCATTGCCCTCTCACCTAGAAGGGTTATTTATTTTGTCTTGTTCATTTCTTTCTTATCTGCTTTAGCTGTGAGGAGAAAGTCCCCTCATCTCATGGGGCTGGTGGCATCCTGGTACCTGGTAAAAGTTTTTGCTGTGGGATATAAGGTACAAATACTTGTGGAAATTTTGAAGTTCTTTTCAAACAAAAAGATCGGTGGTCTTTTATGGGAGAACACGTCATAAATCATAATGAATTTAAGCCAGCTTTGAAATTGATTTGTTTTTAATATTTGTGATTTTAAAAACCAAAACGCCCATCACTACTTCTCTTACTGGCATCTAGGGAAGATGTAAAACCTCTGCGCTGTGGCTTCACCTCTTTGTACTCCAGGGAGTGAGTAGTTCCCTTTCCTATAGCTTCTTTAGCCTGTCTCCTGGTGTGTGCAGCACATTGGTTAGCTAAGGAAGATCACCAAAGTGTGCCTTGTTTCCAGTAGCTTTGTAGAGCAAGCAGTTTTCAGTCACCTGCAGCTGTGGGGTGCTCCTTCCTGTGCTGCTTCCCAGAGGGGACCTCAGACCTCAGCCTGCTTCCTGCAGGCAGTCTGCAGGAGGATCAGCGTACAGAGGTCAGTGAGTTCTCAACCAGGCTTGTTTGGTGTTGCAATTTCCCGGTTCAGCTGAAAGAATTGTGTGTTTGGACGTTGTATTCAGCACGTTGGCAGTACTGACTGATGGACTTTGGCTGTGATTTCCCATGACACCCGTGTATATTTTTAAACAAAGTATTAAACAAAGTGGTCAGCTGTCTGTCTCTTAAGAAAAGGCTGTTGGTGGCAGGGCAGGGTTGTCACTCCGCGCTCTTGTCACTTTGCCTGCATCTGTTTGTCTCTGAGCAGTTTCAGTGCTTTAAAACCCCCCTCTCACAGTCAGTCACCATGAGAGATTTTCTCTCATATTATCTTTTTTGAGGAACGGGATTCCTGACTGACTGCTTATCTACAAATTACACTTTCTCTTATTGACTCGGTGCCTTCCTCCTGCCCTGAAAACATTGCATTTAGGAGGTGCGAAGATAGTTCTGTTTCTGCACCAAGGTTTTCCTTGTCGTTCTGCACATTCTGGAAGCAGTGTGTTTGCACTAGGGATAACTACAAAGAGAGGTCACGGGGTAATTGCAAAGAAATTACTCAAGGCTGCTTGCATGTTGATGACTTCCACTCATTAAGGCTTTGACAAGACTGACCTAAACACAGTGAAACAATTACTCTGTTGGAAGTAAAGCTAACAGTGCACCATGTTTTATAAAATTTATATATGCTTCCTTAAAAACCAAACAAAAAACCCTCCTGGAAGTGTTCAATTGGAAGAAATAAATAAATAAAGTAATAAAGTGCCCACCATTCTGTGAAGGCCTCTGAGCATCACAGAGATTAAAGGAAGTTTCCTCTAAACCCTTGTTAGCTTTCACTTGAGTAATTCATTTGGGTAGGAAAAAGTAGATTTTTTTTTTCCTGGCCTCTGAATTTGGGTTGGGCAATTGTCAGCTTTTAGCCTTTCCCTCGTCATTCTGGATGTTCCTGATAACTAAACACAGGCTTACAATGATTTTTTCTTTTTCCTTTGTCATTCACTTGTGTCACTTCTAGCACTGTTCAGACTGGCCTGCTTCAGAATAGGAGCAAGTTTGCCCAGCTTGGACACGTATGGAATGGTTAGACTCAAAGCTGATGATGCAAATGAGGGCTACGACACTGAGCTGCACTTGTGGTAACACTGCTTGAGCCCAGCATCATTGTATTTGGCTGCACAGAAACAATAATTCATGTTTCTTGATGTACACGCATCTGAGTATGGAAAAACCCCAAGGACTGGCCTGAGGGGGCTGTTCTCCAGGCAAACGCAGTCAGGTTGTTATGGATCTGGTCAAATTTCTCCTTTGGCCAGGACCTCCCTTGCTTCCGTGGTAGATGCGTCTTCCAGCTCTAGGCAGAGAGATCAAGTTATTCGCACCCAGCTCACTCTTCTCTTAGAGCCTCTGCCAAAGTCAGTTTGTCCCGCCAAGCCTGAGCGCAGTCATCTTTTCCCATCATCTGTTTTCAGGGCCAGAAGGGCTCATGGGGCACTCTTGCAAACTGATGATTCCTTTCTGTTATGTCATTAGCTGAAGAAGAGGAGGGTTTTCCTTTCTAGAGGGTTTTCCTAGAGGGTAACTCTGCCAGACTCCCTCCTTTGCCAACAAGGAAGGCAGCTTACCTTTAAGTGAAGTAAAAAGCCACATTCACCAAATACGAATCGTGAGGCTGCTCCTCTGTTCAGACTCAGCAGTTTGAAGTGCCTGCAAACCTGTCAGCCTTCCTCCTTCTCTCCAACATCATCCCAGCTGTTTCTTTGTCCCAGATCTTATGTTAAGCATCTGACAAGAAAGCAGCAGCCCCTTTGAGAAACGAAAGGGACTCATTCCCCAACAACCATGTGATTGCAGGATAACCGAACCCCAATAAGAAGACACAAATCATTAAATTATCAGAGCTTTGGAAGAAGCCTGCTTTGAAAAGAACATGACACAAGAAAAACAACATTGTTTTCTTGCTGTGCCATGCTCTGGCACTTGAACCAACAGGTGCAAGCAGAGAGCCTAGTGACCACACTGTGACCTGTGAGCTGTGACCTGCTGCACAGCGCACAGGGTAAGGCCTGTTCCCACAGCAGATATCTGGCACAGCCATTCATTACTTGATGCGTTCACTGAAAACATTTTAAGAACCTACTCCTAATCCTCCCGCTACTCCAGGAGGGAAGCCAAGAAGTAATTTCTGGGCTATCCCATGGGGTGAGAGTCTTTGGAACAAGTAAAAGCGGCTGACGTGGGTTGTGGCAGAGCTTGCAAAGGAAACCACTGCTTATGGAGAGATGCCACAGCGGCTTGGAGTGTCCTGCTCTGTGCAAAATGTACTTGCCATGCTTATCTGTTGACTGAGGTGAGGAACTCAAAGAACCTGAAGCTCTGAAAAACTTTTAATTTCATGTTTACTTGCCTCTTGTCCCAGCAGGTTTAAGGAACAATTCTGGAATATATTTCCTCCTTAACAGATTTTAACTAGCTTTATTTAAAAGGCAGTTTGGCCTCCAAGTTGCAGTAAGGAAGAGTGCAAATGTTGGTTGATGGAGAAGCTCATCACGAGCCAGCAATGTGTGCTCCCAACCCAGAAAGCCAACCGTACCCTGGGCTGCATCAGAAGAATCATGGTCACAAGGGCGAGGGAGGTGATTCTCCCCCTCTGCTCCGCTCTCATGAGAGCCCACCTGAAGTACTGTGTTCAGCTCTGGGGCCCCCAGCACAAGAAGGACAGGGAACGAGTCCAGAGGAGGGCCACGAGGATGAACACCTCTTCTATGAAGAAAGGCTGAAGGAGTTGGGGATGTTCAGCCTGGAGAAGAGCAGGCTCCTGGGAGACCTTATAGAGACCCTCCAGTACCTGAAAAGGGCCTACAGGAAAGCTGGGGAGGGACTCTTTGTCAGGGGTGGAGTGACAGGACAAGGGGGAATGGCTTTAAACTGAAAAAGTGTGGATTTAGATTAGCTATAAGGAAACAATCCTTTACTCTGAGGGTGGTGAGGCACTGGAACAGGTTTTCCAGAGAGGTTGTGGTTGCCCCATTCCTGGAAGTGTTTAAGGCCAGGACAGATGATCTTCAAGGTCCCTTCCAAACTAAACCATTCTATGATTCCATGGTTCTCTAAAGAAGCAGTATATTCCCCATGGGTATGCCAACAAAACTTGTATTGTCATTTCGGTGCAGAAAATAAAAAGGGTGAAATTAATTCAACTGAGAGCAAGTGTTTCTCCTTTGGACAGGAGAAAAATGAGGAAATCACTTAGGAAAATGTGTAAGATAATTTTGCTAATTATATCTGAGCAATTTGTCTAAGGTTTGACATTCTTCAACAGAAGCAACTGTAAAAAAAAAAGTAAGCAGTTTAAAAATTCACCATTGTCTTTGATGAATTCTGTCAGTAGTTAGTTATCTTCACCATTTAAAAATATTTCTAGTTTTAGTTTGTCTATCTTCAGCTTCCCATTGGATCTTGTTCACCTTTCGAGTGCTAGTTGAAATATTGATGCTTCACACACATATATAGCTTGTTTCCCTTGAAAAACACTGAATGTGTTTGGCTTTAGTTCTTGCATTCTCCTCGTGGGTTTTCCCTGAGCACTCTGAGTGACAGAGATGAATTATACCAATTAGAATAACCCCCGCATTGCTAAAAACGCAGTAGTCACAGTATGGCTACGGAGGTGCCGTCTTTGCATCCTTTCCTCCTGTTCCTTCCCTCAGATTAAAAGCAGATTTCCATTATAGCTTTCCCAAGGAGACAATTTTATGGCAGTAGGCGTTTGAGCCTGTGAAAACTTTGTGCTTTATGACTCTGCTTTTTTGTTGTTCGTTTCCTTACTGCAACAAGTTCAGCACAGGACTTACTAATGTATATGCTCCATACTTCCTATTTAATAGCTTCGGTAGAAACCGGTTTTGAGCTTTTTTGAAGTTTTTGACTTTTTTGAAGTTTTCTTTTTATAAGAAATTTGTGAAATGGGTAATTTGGACTCCTTAGGAGAGTAGTTCTGTAACAAAGGACCGAACTATCACACTCCATTATTGATTGTACATATAGAGTCCTATGTTGTATGGAAAAATTTAGCCAGAGTGATGAGAACTAAGGCAGTTTCCTTTAACTTTGACAACAGACAAAGATGTCTGCTATATTCTTATTATTTTCTCATCCCTTATAAATTGTGTCTGAGTAACTGTCTGCAGTCTGTTGCTGATGTTGAGCTCCCTTAACAGACTAAAGAGCCCAAAGGAGGATCCAGAGAAACCACAATATCAATTGTTTATGTATTAAAACGTGCCAGAATGATCTCATAATCGGTAGTACGTGTCCCATTTGAAGAGAATTAATGGTAGCAGAATCTGCTCTTTGATACAGTTTTAGGGTCAAAAGGTACCATAATAAAAATCTAGCCTAATTTCCTGCAGGTGATAGAACCACAGTTCATTACGAATTAATTGCTACCCCAATTCAATCGCTGTGGTTGCAATACAGCACTTCTTTTAGCCTTTCTTCGTCCATTCTTGATTCTAAAATCTCTGTTGGTGAAGAATTCACCATTGTCTTTGATAAATTGTGTCAGTAGTTAGTTATCCCCACTGTTTAAAAATGTCTCATTTCTAGTCATAATTTGTCTATCCTCGACTTCCAGCCATTGGATCTCATTCAACTTCTGAGTGCTGGTTCAATTAGTATTTCCTGCCTGCATGCATAGACTGATTTGAAAAGTACTGAATGTGTGGTCTTTAGTTTTTGCATTCCCTTCCTGGGTCGTCTCCGAGCACTCTTCAATTTTTCACAGCTTGCTCGAGAATGGAAATTCCTGAGCTGACCAGGCTTCTGCAGCACCCACACCCGTGGCAAATCCAGGAATAACCCACCTTTTCCACACCCCATCCGTGCTGATACATCCATGGATGATGTTAATTTCTTCAGCCTCGTATTCACTCAGAGCTTGCATGGAGGTGCTGCTCTAGCGTGACATTGCGTCCCCCAGCAGAACCTGCAGATAACGTTGGGTGTTCCTAATCCCAGGTTTGACACACATACTGAAGCTTGTAATGCTTGCTTGCACACAGCATGCAAACAGAAGCACCAGCAGTATTTTACATTTCCATCCACATCACTGATAAAATTATTAAGCAACATAGGGCTGAGTACCAGCCTTGGAAATCCAGTTAGTACTCACGTACTTTCTGAGGATTCCCCGTTTGCTAAATAACATTTTTGACATGTGAGACACTCTTTATTCCCACTTCTGTTCTTTTTTTTCCAGTATATGCTCTTTTGAACAGAGTCTATTTAATGATCTGTCTGCTTTGTTTGGACACGAAGAGCTACAGTTCCCAAATATGGTTTCTATTTACTTGTGTCCTGCTTATTCCATGTGTGCACACAAATCTTCTGGCCTGCAGGAAGTTTTCCAGGGTATTTTTCATTCGCAATTGCTGTTGTTTATATGCACAGATAGTCTTAAGTGAAAAATGTGTGTATAAATGCAAGGAAGTGGGCATAAATAATGGCATTTTAAAACTTGTATCGGTGGTGTTTTGAAAAGTACATTCTTTAATTTTCAGCCAGATTAAGATGTGCTTATGTCTTTGCTTTGCATTTCACGTTTCTGCCAGGGTGAAATTATTACATAGATTAGCAAATGCTGTGGTAATACATTGATGGCATTGAGCAGATCTCCATCCTCTTAAATATCTTAAGATTTTATCAGACCAGAAAAATCTTTTTTTTTTTTTCTTTAAATAGTATCTAATTTGTGTATGACAGTGCAGTGAGGCAAAGGATAACTGCTTCTCAGGAGGCAGACACAGCAACATCCTCATAAAATCTATGAACTAGAGCAGCTGTATCCCCTATCTTACGCTGCTGTGCTGGCCACAGGTCATCTTGTTACTTTATGCGCTGAGAAAATGACTTGTTGTGCAGTTAAGTATGGGAAGGAAATTAAGAGGAGAAAGCATGTCTGTAATGATGATTGACAGGACACTTCCCTTCCAAATGTAGATTCATTCACTGATGGCAGAGGAGAAAAGTGATTAGTCATATTTAGTTCCAGACAGTGTCTTTTTCTTTCTTTCTTTCTTTCTTGAATCTCAGTAATAAATTTGCAAATCAAATAGTGTGAACCCAGGTGGTGCCTTGCCCAGGTGCTGAAGTGTAGTGGCATGTCTTGGTATTTTAAGGGGTTTCATCACTTTCATTTGTTATGTTTTCCCGAAATATTCGCCATGTACTAGAGAGCACAGAGCCAGTGGAGAGGATTCTGTGCTTGTGCTCAGAGGATTTTTTTTTTTCCCCCATGATTACCATATTTTATGGAGCATGCACTTCTTTAGTAGGGTGAGGACTGGATAGCTGGGAATGGTTGCTTCTTTTCATTCTAAGCATTTGGTAATGCGTGGTTGGGATGAGTCTGGGTTTAAAAGTCTCCAGTGAGGACAGAGGGAGAAGGGTATGTGGGTGTATTCTCCACATGTTTGTTTTGTGGCTCCATAAATAGCCACTGCAGTGCATTGTTGCTGCCAACAAATGAGTTTGGCCTTTCTGAGCAAGCAATAGGGACGTAAGAATAGTATACAACCTGCAGAAGAGGTTCTATTTCCCGTGTTTAACGTGGGAGAACAGATTCAATAGGTACAACCAAATCCAAAACAAAACGTTGCATAACGCCAGGTTTCGTATGTGATAATCCAGTTTGAATTCAGTTAGGCAGGGCGTAAGAGGGCAGGAGTAAGATTAGAAATCTTTACCTCTGTCAAATAGCAAGTTGGCTTTAACATAAAAACATCCGTGAGAAGGAAGTGGGATTGTTTGGAGATAAGACTTCGGTATTTTGGCAGCTTTTGTCTGCCTAACGTGTACCGCAAATACATTGCTCTTGGTACACACGGACAGGGCAGACGAAGAATTAAGGAGTTCTGTGCTGGTTTAGCACAGTGACAGATTCAAAGGGCCTATGGCAATAATATACACCGAAGCAAGGTGACGTGCACCTTCCGGCCATCTCCTGCTGTGTGAGTAGCAGGTAGCACTGCTCTCACTGGTGGTTGGCCTCTGTGCCCCAAAGTACTTTTTAAATTTTCGCTCCCTTTGATGCTTCCCCAAGTCAGAACCTTTCATTGCAATATCTGCGGCTATTCTGGAAATAATTTAAACGTGAGGAAACCAGCAGTGCTTGCAAAAGTCCATCGCTGGTCTCCTTGTTCTTAGTGGGCATTGAAGTTGCATGCCGGTGGGTGTGCAGGGAAAGGTGAGCCAGGATACCTCTTCTTTGTCGTGATGTTTCTGGCAATATTAAAGATGCAGATGAGGAAGGAGAGGAGAAAACTGACAGCCCATCCAGGGGATTCCAAAAGCAGAGAACAGAAACAGGAGATGGGTCTGAAGAACTTGATGGCACAGGATGCACTGGTCAGCTTCAGCGTCCTCCCAAGGCAGCTGGTTGATTTTAGCAAAGTGCCAGCGACTGACCTTCTCAATGATGCTAATTTATGAATTAATCTTTCTGGTTATGACAGCGTCTCTTTTTGTTAGCGAATTCTTTGTTGTGAAGTACGGACCAGCTCATTTATACAGGCAAGTCACAGGAAAGCTGCAACAAAATAGCTAGGATATAAGCTTCAAGCACAACAGCTATTAAGAGTTCTTCCACTTCATTTTATTCAGCAAGTTGCTCTGGAGAACCAGGACTCCATCCCCACGCAGCCAGGCAATTCATTAAATGGGGAAAAATAAATATGTTTTAATTGGCAAAACTGATGACAACATTCAGCTTCTAGAAGTGTAATAAGCTATGAATAACTGTGCATGC
This sequence comes from Heteronetta atricapilla, assembly GCA_011075105.1. Taxonomy (NCBI): domain Eukaryota; kingdom Metazoa; phylum Chordata; class Aves; order Anseriformes; family Anatidae; genus Heteronetta; species Heteronetta atricapilla. The sequence goes on along the minus strand of CM021734.1, from coordinate 24,861,371 downwards.
GTTAAAAAAGGACTGACCAGGAAGGGACAAATTCATTTACGGTCAAATTGTGAAACAGTACAAGGTGCTTTTGTTTCGCGCTGCAGCAGTTTGTGCACCGGAGTCAAATCTTTCTTGCCCGATTTTCGTCGCTTAAGAGCGCACGTATAGCACATTTAACAGGAAGTCATCAAGATACTCATTTAATTGACACAGATAAGAGCAGGCCGGATCCGTGATGGCAGAGTGCTTTATCAGCACTGCTGACTTTCCTAAAAAGGGGCCCTGTGCTGTGCCTGGCGTGACTGCGGCGCAGCCAAACAGGCTTGTGCTGAGGCAATGGGCAGAAGCATTACTAACGCACTTCTTCCAGCGAGCCTGCTGACAGGAGCAAATATTAAACAGTTCAGCATACTGAAGCAGAGCCACTTCTCAGTTGACCTCTCTCTGTTTCTACTCCGTGCCACCGCTTTCCGAGGCTGCAGCTGCCCACTGCTTTTGTGTTTAAGATACAGAATGCTCCTGCCTCCTGCCGAGAAAGGTCAAGATCTTTTAGGCATCCCTGCGAAATGTCTGATATCTTCCTGCTAACCCTTGAGCGTCTGCTGTTTCTCCAGAAAGCTGACATGGAGCTCACACATAGTTCATATTGCCTACATCTGTATGGAAGTCATAAACATGCAGATACTTAGCTCTTGCTGCAGTTTTCACCCAAACCAGTGCTAGTCTTCCCTGGCCTAGGGTTGAAGGTGAGTGTGCTTTTAATATTGGCTTGAATTTTAGAAGATTGGCACGTATGGCTCTGTGGGAATTAGCCATGAGGTTTTTACTGCCTAAAATGTTGAAAGGCTCCATTCTCTTATGCCCCTTCATCAGTTTGAGATTCTCCCTTTTTCCATCTCACAGTGGTAATGTTTACAGCTAGGGCAGCAGCAGCAGCGTGTGCCTGATGCTGGAGGACGAAAAGAATTCTCATCTATTCCTCTTCATCTAGATGGATCAGCTTACCACTGCATAAACCATGGGCACCCCAGTAGCACCTCCTGCAAGGCGAAGGGATGGTAAATTCGCAGGCCCTGTAGGCATACGACGTGGCAAAGGTGAGCGGGTGGCTCGGGGCCATGGGCATCCTGCCCTCCCCGGGGAGCACCGGTGCCGCTGTGGGTGTTTGGTTGTTCCACCCGGGTGGCATTTACACAGACAAGGTGTGTGTGGGAGGGGGTAACAGGTACTAGAATTGATACACGAGACCTGGTGTGGTGTTTTTGTGGAAAGGTGTCCTGTGGAAATTAGGCTGCAGCTTGTGGCATTTCTTGCACATTGAAAACAACTTGACACCTTAACGCTTTTTTTTTTTTTTTTTTTTTTTGGATTAATGTGTGTACGGTTTTGTTTTCCTTTGCACTTATTCCGTACGGGTAAGATCTGCAAGGGGGGCGCAGGCACGGCAGACCACGGGGGCGGTTGCTGGTTTCCTTTCTGCCCTTTGGACAGCCGAGCATAACCCACGCGGCCAGGTACACCCTTTTGGAGCAGCGTGAGCAGCTTTATCCCCCTCGGGGTTACGGTGTTTGTGTCGCGGCGAACTTCTGGCCCTCGGCACACCGTTCCCCAGGGAAGGGGCCTGCACCCAGGGCCGCCCCGCCGGCAGCCTTCCTTCCCTCCCTCCCTCCCTCCGCAGCCGCAATGCGGAGCGGCCCGGCCCGGCAGGCCCCGGCCCTGAGGCTCAGGGGTCGCCGCTCCGCCTCGCCTTCCCCTCCCGGAGCCGTACCTGCCCCGGGGGCAGGGCTGGCGAGCCGGCCTCCCTCGGCCCCTCGGCGGCGGGGCGGGTCGCCGTGAGCGCCAAGCCGCGGCCCCTCGCTCCTCCCCGGGGCCGGGCCGCGCCGCCGGCTCCCCGAGGCGAGGCGAGGCGCTGCGGGCGGGCAGAGCACAGCACAGCGCAGCACAGCACGGCACAGCAGCAGGGCGCGGCGGCCCCATGGCCAGCATGGCCTGCGAAGTCATGCCTCTGCAGAGGTACGTGGCGGCCCGGGGCGGGCTTGCGCTGCCCGGCAGCGCGGGGCTCCGCGGGGTTCCCGGCCCCGAGGCGGAGGAGCCGGGCTCCGGGCCGGCCGCGCCCGGGGGGCTCGGTCCTTTACCGGGTGGCCGGGCGGAGGCGGGGGTCGGGGCGATGCCCGGGTGTCCGCTGGCTGCCTGCGAGGTCTGCCCTAGCCTGGAAAGCGCGGCGGGGAGGTTTAGTTTCCAGAAGCGGGGGCTGTTTTGTTGCCGCGGTGCCGAGACACACCTCTCTTCAGCACCAGCTGCGAGCGTCTTACCTGTGCCGGCATGTGCCCGTGCCACAGCATCGCGCCTGGAAATGGCACTGCACAAACCCACCGCAGGGGTACACGTACACAGTCCTTTCACCGGGTCATTAATTTACATTTTTTCTTCATTGCTCTTTCAGTTCTCAAAATTACGCGTGCCTCCTTATCCTTATCGCATTGGAGGGAATGCTGATCTTTATGTAACCCACAAAACAATAAATAACTTCGCGTGCCTTTTCAGCACCACGGCGGTGCTGCTTCAGCAGAAGCCGTGAAGTTGCTGTTTACTCGGACGCAATAAAATAAGAACTGGAATTGCCGTCCAAACTGTTGGAGTCGTGATGTAGCACGGTGCCCTCCGCAGGGGGATGCCGAGGAGGTCTGTTTTGCAGTAATGCAGTTGCAAGGTTCCATGTTGATGACTGCAGAGAAACAGAAATACGGCTTGAATGTCTTAAAGAAGTAGTCACAGCACGTCGTTTCTATTTGAAGGAACAGTCTCACGTAGTGTTTTTAACCTTTTTGTGTTCCGGAGGATCTGACTGTCATAGCCAAAGTCAGAACTAGTGCTTGTTACTGCGCCCCTGGCTACACGTATTCACCCCAGGGGAAGATAGGTTTCACGGGGTAGCCTTAACTAGACCCCTTGTTGATTTTTTTGGTTAAAAAGATGAACTCTCAATCAGTTAGAAATGCACTCTGTACTTTGAAGATTTTTCTTAAAACTCTCATTAAACCTAGAGCATGGTACGGTACTATTTGAAATTTGCAGTTAAAAATATTTACAAATTCCTGTATTCTTTGCTCTTTGGTTTATTTTTAGTACATATACATCGTACTTTTAGCAGCTTGTTTCCTGTGGAGGTAGGGGCAGGTAAAAACAGACTCCCAAATCCCTTTACGGTATTCTCCAGGTTGCGCCTATTCTCCCCGTTCTTTTCCTTTGAACGTTGCCTCTCCTCCATTCTTAGCGCATATTTCTTGCTGTTGAGGAGGGTCTGGCTGGCTTTATGGATTTCCTTCTGCTTCAGGAAAGGTAATCTCTGCCAAAGGTTGTGGTTCCCTTGAGGCAGACAGGATACTGCTGCTATTCCAGCTGAGGGTATTGGCAAACCAGCGGTGTTGCCTGGGTCGAAGCAGACAGCCTCCAGGTGCCGCTGCTTAGGACGAGTTCCCAAGCTGTAAGCATCCATCCAGCCCTTTCAAGAAAGTGAATGTGCTGCCAGCAGTAACGGCGCTTGGATCCCTCCCTTTGTGGGTCAGCTCCCTGCTGTTGGTGCCCTCTGGGCTCCGTGCTCTCAGCTCCAAGCTGGCCGTGCTGGGCCTGCCACGGGAACCCTCGTGCGCTGAAGCGCTGCGACCACGTGGTTGGTGTGTGAAGGTTGGGGAAGGTGGGAATGCTGCTGTTTAAGAAGATGATAAAATATTATTTGCCATGAGAAGGGCCAAGTATTACGTCTACCATGGATCTATAAGATACAAGCCCGTCTTCAAAAAAAAGTCATATAGTGGGCTTGCAGAGAGCCGTATGCACTGCGCTGTGTCATTTTATTCTATATATAGATGTCTGTGGAACGGCACATCAAGGGATACGGTGGCCCACTGCAAGGAGTGACAATAGGGACCTCAGGGTTATGTTTCATTGCCTGGGGAGAGACGGAAGGCCAAATGTGTTGATCCCTGTGCTGCACTATGTGCTGCATTGCCCGAAGGGTGCTTGTACATGGCAAGCTGGGTGCAGTCGTGATTTTCCAACAACCTATCCACCAGTGATTTTCTCTTTGATCACTAATGGGTTAATCCGTTCTCTGAATGGCATGAGCTTAGTGTAATAACATAGATTCCTAGTTAGAGCATTACTAACGCTACTCAGGTATGTTTGAATTCATTTCCTCTAGCTCAGCGTGCTGAGCATTTAACAAAAGTCGTGTGAAGCTGAAACCTGTGTCCGCCTTCGCCAATTGCAGCTGTCAGTTTCTGTAGGAGATAAGAAATCAAAGTACACACTCAGGCCTTGGTTGTGATCAGTGGCCTCCTTTGCTTTGCACTTTGCTGAAACAAACCAACGACGAGCAAAAAGGAAGCCATCGCAAATATTTTTAGATGCATATCTGATGGAGCAGTCACACTCCCTTCTATTGCTAATCTGTGCAGCAGCAGTTGTCTGCATGGACTGTCTCGCTTGCAGCCGCATTGGGTTTGTTTAATTTACATTGCTAGCTTGTTTCCTTGGAGTCTTTCACAAATACTGAATATTTTAGCCACATTTCTGTTCCACTGCATTTTCTTCCTTATTTTTTTTTCTTTTAAATGGCGGCCTTGTTCTCCTTAACAGATTAGTGAGTGCTTCTGTGTGTAAAGTTGTACTGTAAATAAGTCTGATCCTTTGGACTTTGTTATCACTTTCCATCCAAGGTAGCTGGAGTGTTTCACAAACACAAATAAAGTACGTTCTGGAACATCCCCCTTTGGGGGTAGGGAAGATTTATCAGGTGCGTTTGGTTTTGGTTTGTTTGTTGGTGGTTTTTTTCACTGGTCAGGAATTAAGAGAAATTGAAACCTGTGGTTCTTGTCTTCCTGAATTCATAGTCAAATGTTATATAACTTTCTGGCCTTCCAGGCTCGCGTTTGATCTGTTGAGTGCTCTGTCTTCTCACAGCTTTGACTTTGATGCATGTAGAAGCACGCGGAAGTTTTCCTGGGTACCACAAAGTGGGCAGCAGAGGGGCTCTGACTGAAAAAGGCAACTGACATGGACGTTTTCTTTGGTGTTTTATGGTGTCTACCTGATTAAGAAAGAAAATATGAATGCTTATTGAAAAAACTGGGCTCCTAGATAACTTTATTTGAAGCCTGCAAGCTCTTAACAAACAGAAATTGCAGGTTACCCGGTAACAGTCCTTCACAATTATAATGCAACAGGTATGTGTGCATTATGCAACTTCCCCCTGTTACATTCTGTGGAAAGGTGAGACTTGGGCTGCTACATGTCTTCTGCCTCTTTCTGACCCATTTTCTAGTTTTATCCTTGTAAGGACTGTTGCCAAGCCACAACTAGAAGAAAAGACACTGCCCTGTCTTTCATAATGAGCCCCAACTAGTTGAAGAAGTAAAACAACAAAAGCAAGCTGATTAACATTGAAGTCATTTTATAAAAAGATAAACATATTTGCAATCCAGGAGGGTAGCAAGTAGAAAATAATTATACAAAATTAAACTGTCGAGGGCTCTCTTGGATTCAGATGTGTGAATATAAATGTAAAGTCAGCCTCTTGCTTGCCGTGGCATTTATCAGCTAGAAGTTTTGCCCATTAAACCTTACCATGGGGTAGCCTGTACTTCCCTGATGTTTCTTCAAATTGGGAGGACGTATGTAAAATCTCTTCAGCGTTTCTTTTTTTTTTTTCAGTTCAGGCTGTGGCAAACAGAATAACAAATAGTACTTGCTCCTCAGGCGTGTGACAGAGTGCTCCTTCATATTCACCTCCGTTTATCCGTATAAAATAGTAATATTGACATTGTGAACGCCAGTTAAAACAGGACGCAGAAGCCCATGGTTTTTGGAAGGTGAGTGGGGAACTCTCTGACAGAGAGGTCACTTCCTACTGGCCTGCAGTCACATCGCTACACACTGTGATCTCTCAGGCTCAAGGCACGACTCAGTTGAGAGACCTCTAGGAAAAACATTGATTAAAGAAGTGTGGGGAAGATGGAAGGGTCCTTTGGAGGTTAGTATTAAAATCAATACCAATCTACCCCCATGTGAGTTATTCGAGATGTTTTGCAGTGTATACACGTTCAGAATAAATATACTGGTTTATAAGTCTAATATTTGTCATTTGACTCATTTAATGAGTAGCTTAAGCAGGTACTTAAGCATGAGTGTAATTTTATTCCATGTTTTAAAACATGATTGGGCATAAATGTAGCTGTTGGAGATCAATATCAGAAAAGACACTTTTTTTTTGACCGTAGAAGTTGCTCTGTAGGTAAAATGAAAATATTTTCATGGAAATAACTCTCACAGAGAAATGGCTATTAAACATATGTAAACATTTCGTAGTGCTACCCAACAGTTCCTATATAGTGCATTCCTCTTTCTCTGATGAAGGGTATAGAGCAAGGGGGGCATTGCTCAACAGTTGATGGTAAGTGTTGCTTTTAATGATGACCGATGTATCAGCACAGTGTTACTGTGTTAGATTAAATTTATGGTTACTCTTTCATTAAGGGCAACATTATTTCTTCTTTTGCCTGATGCAGCTCAACGCTTGCTTTATTTGAAGGAAGGAACTTACATTGCCTGCTGTTTGTCACATGCACAAACATTACCTTTTACCCACTGCTGTTAAGGACAAACTATGAGTAAATCACTCGACTGAGAAATTAAGCATGCAATGCATTTTCATGACAGTTTCAATCTTGGTTTGTCACAAGCTTGAAATAACTTTTATGGGGAAGTAACTTGGGGAAGAAAGAGAAATGCTGAAAAATGCATGAATAAGTCAGGAAATTCAGCAAAAAGCACTGCTTTGGCCTCAGAATTGTGTATTCCTTGAAGCTGTTTTTAGCGCCATTAATGTTGGTACTAGTAAAATTATTAAAATCCTTTTCAATTGCAAAATTGGCACGTCTTTTAATGCAAGATGGCATTATGGTTCTGAATGGTGAGAAGAAGAGGGCAAAAAGTTTCAAGTTTTAACAAGTTTAACCCAAGCTTAGCCTTTCTTTTTCTCCACCCAGAAGCTGCATCAACTTTTTGTACACTTAGTAATTTGACGCCACTGAATTTTCAGTGGCTTTCTGTTTGACTGTGTTAAAATTAGAAGCAGAAATCTCATTGCCTGAAAAAAAAAAAGTATTCTCACTCAAAAATAATTAATTTCTTTTGAAGTCCAGAATAGATGTGGTGCAATAGAAAGAGCCATTCCTTTATCTAAGTTTTGAGGGCAGAACAAATAGAGCCTATGGCAAGGCTACATGAAAACATGACCTTGGCTGAGCAGCATGATCCCGCCAGTGTGTCGGCCCTTCATCTCTGGTGCAAAATGTTGACATTTGAGTCAAAGTACATTTTCATGACTGTAAAAAATAACACATTATTTTAAGCAGCGAAATGTCCCAATTAACTTTCAAAAAGAGATGCATAGTAGGAAAGCAGTGTTTGCTTTACAAATGAAGTAACGCAGTGCCAGGAAACCAGGACGGAAGTACTCCTGATAATTAAGAACAAATAAAACAGGACTATTAAAACCTTTTTTTTTTTTTTAAAAAAAAAAAAAAAAAAAAAAGCAGTAGTTTATAAAAAGTCAATAAGGCTCCCTCCAAACACTGTACTTGTAAAGCTGTATGAGTGACATGGGAAGGAAAGTCCACTGGTCCACTGGTGTCTCTGTTTCAGAGACAGGTTTGGTGGCCCTAAATCTTTAAGACTTGGCTCGCAGCAGGTCAAACAGCCTTGTTTGGGACTGAGCACTTTGGGAAGGACCCAGAGCCACTCTCTGACCTGTGGTGAGAGTTCAAACCAGCAAGGGGGCTGGAACAGAGCAGTGCTAGGGTATCCTATATGCATGTAAATAAATCAGGAGCTATCAGTCTAAATGGCTGCTTTACAGCTTCAGCTCTGGAGTGGGCTCAACAGCTCCCTTACTAAAGGTCATTATGAGACACACACACAAAAAAAAAGGAAACCAATCATTGCATATTTGAGGATGTGATGGGGTGGTGAATGGTTGCCTGCAACACTCCTGTTACAAAAGGGAGGGGGGAAAAAAAGGTAACGGTGGGTTCCATGTTGAAAATTTATTGTTTAACCATTAGACTTCACCGAAGCTTTCGTGTTTCCATCTTTAGAGACACAAAGGCTGCCTTGCATGGGTGGCGTAAAATACATGTGCATTAAAATACTAAGTTGTGCCAGACAAACTAGCGGTGAGAGCGGCATTCTTTCCAGTCTAACAAACTTTTCTGTTAGCCCACTGGGGATCACAAACACAATGAAGACTAGCACTAAAATAAACTTACAAAGAAAAAAAGGTTGTGGGGGTTTTTTTGTTTGTTTGTTTGTTTTTTCCACTTTAGCAAGTTTTTATTTTTTTTTTCAAGAAGACAGTGTTTTAAAAGAGCAGCAGATTTTTAGGTATCCACAGGAGTGTGAGAAATGGTTCTCCCAGGTATTACATGAAGAGCAATTTCTGTTCAATCCCTTCATTTAGCAGAGCCATATATGTGTCTGAGAAGAAAGAGATGGCTATATTTGGTCCTCATCTGCTTGGCCAGGTTATCAGCATTTGATTAAGTATCTGTTTTGTTTTGCTTTTTAGTTATTTTATCCTTTCTCAAGTATATTTTGACAAAACTTCAAGGGTATAAAAATATATAATTTGTTATTAAACCTGCTTGCAAAATGGGTAACTTCTTTCCTGGGTAAAAATTTAGGCTGTACAGGAGATGCACTTTGGAAGTGACTTGTCTCTTCCTCATTGTGGACAGCTGGCTTGGTTTGCCAGGTTGCTGTGCCACATATGAAATCCTTTCTACAAAGATCCCTTTAACCACAGAGGAATTGTGGAGCATAAGTACAGTGCAGGTGAATGCATAGCATGTCTTAATGACGGCATTTCCTTTAGAAAGGATGTGATACGTGGTGGAAAGGGCTTCCTAGCAGTACTAATAAACCCCCTTCAGTGCAAGGTGTTTTAAAAATGAGCAAGTAGTTGTTTTTTTTATAAGCATAGTGTGAGTGATAGTGAATAAGAGTCCTGCGTGGAAGGTTTTAAACCAACTTCTACCCTGTTTATTGTGTAATATCAACTGATGATCACTTATGATTCATATCTTGTACATGCTTGCTTGCTTGCCTGTCTCTTTTGTGTCACAGATCATGTGATGAGGTGTATAAAGGTTTAAAACCTTTCACACAATTTCTGTTTCTTACATTAAACTGTGCTTTTGTGCGTAACATAAGCACAGCAGTGTATTATCTTATAAATACTTAAGTATTTCATAAAGTATTTCAATCAAAATAGAATCCTTGTATGCTCTGTGAGTGCAGTAGGGCCTGGTGGTCAAACATTTCATTTGAGGGATTCAGAATTATGTGGAATAGCTGGTTCAAATCCGTTTATAATTTACACAGCTCTCATCTTCCGTCGTGCATAGGTGAGTTGACTAAGGTGCATGAAGTTAGGGAAAGATGCTTCGAGTATGTTGTTGCTAATGATTGGGAAGGGGGAAACGGATAACCTGCTTTGCTCAGATGCAGACCTTAAAATATTTTATTTTTTTTCAGATGTCTCTGCTTTGCAGTTTTTAGATTGGATCTCTTCATCCCAGACGCAGCTATATATCCATGTATATATCCATATATCCACATATATGCATGTGTAACAACGTAACAACTACAGGATAAAAGAGATTATACACAGCTGTGATCACTGTTAACTATGTGAAATTTTGAAACGTGGTAATCTAAATGAAATTGGTATTTGGTTTCTGTCTTCTATAGAGTTTCTTCCTCATTCCCAACCCCCAGCTAATATTCTTAAAAGCTTTTTATTTTTTTGTTCCTCAGTTGGTTTGTATGAGCGGATAAAGATTTTTTGTGCAGATGTACAACGCTTAAACTTGTGGAACAGTGATCCTAGTTGTTGTGGGGAAAAAAAGGAAGTGCGTGAGATTTTGGAGTCTGGTGAATAACTACTACTGCATATGGTCTGTTAAGGCTACTAGTTGGGACTGTGAATATAAGAAAGTTATTTGGGCCTTTTCAGTATCACAGTGCTTCTGTGACATCAACGGTACTTGCAAATCATGAGATAAGGAAAAGAAAGGATGTTTGCTATGGATTTGACAACTGCCACTTGTACCTGAAGCAGCATTTTGTGTTCGACCTTGTGTTGATGCACAGAGATCTTGATGGCAATGCGGACTGTTCTCCACACACAGTTTATTTTTCATCCTTTGTGTGTGCCACTGGGACTTGCCCGTGTTCGGTTTATAAGGACATCCATTATGTCATAAACTTTCTTAATAAAGGCTGTATTAAAAAGAGTATTCTGCAAACTCTAAATAAGGAGATCAACTGAAGCCTATGATCTGAGAGATAGTGGATGCCGTCAGGGGGGAAGAGATTCTTACCCGTGCGCTCACTGCAGGTCGCCTTCTGGAAAGCAGCCCCGAGGGACCTTTCCACGTCTCTTTTCACTTTCCCTAAGCTGTCTGAAAGCTGTAACCCTTCCTCACAAAGACCCTCCGGGCGTACCTCAGTCCACAGGCAGGCCTCTGGAGCCTTTGGCCTGCTTTGCACGCCTCCACAGGCCCGCTCGGTGTGACAGCGGAGGAGGGCTCGCTCAGCAGCAACCACCTGGAGCTCAAGCAGCCGAAGGGGGACCTGTGGAAGTGGCATCACGGTTTCCAGCGGCAGCCACACTCTCGGCCTTGTCAGGGAGCTGCGGAAAACTGCCCAGTCACTGTTGTGTTACAGAGGCGCTGTAAGCTTTGGCAGACCGCACCGAGTTCAGAAGCCGCTTCTCTTCCTTCCGCTCTGTGGTGTTTTGTGTTCCCCTTGAATCTGCGTTTCAGGCTCCCAGCGGGCTGCTGGTGTGACGTGCTGTCACAGTGAGCGGGAAGGGCTTTTCTCTAGGTGACTCCAGCCGTCTCTGTACGACTCTCCGCATGCTGTATGTAGCGGGGACTCAGAGCGATGCAGAGGTGAGCCCTGTGAGGCTTCTGCTCTGCTCGCTTGCCTGTGCTCCATTTGCCCGCCTTCCCAGTCTTCCCGATTCCTTGCCTCCTCCCTTCCCCCTGGATAAATTTGGTGTTCGTATTTGTGGATCTGTTATAACATTGTCAGAGTTCAAAATAAGCCACAGTGAAGTCTGCCTCTGGCTATACTCGCTGTAAGAGCGCGGGGCTGACCTGGCCCCGGGCCAGTTGCAGCTTGTCTTGCTTCGCCAGCTTCCTTCTGGCTCCAGCGCAAGCTGCAGAACGGGGGTGTGATTGTTTGACCTCCTAGTTACAAAACCCACCGTGATGTCCCTTCGGCTTTTATTCTGCGCTTAGAGAAGGTTTTTTTTCTAAACTGATAAATAAAATTCTTTAAAAGTTGAGAGCCTGATGGATTCAGGCTGGGCTCTCAAAAATCAGTCTTCTGACTGTCTTCAGATCGCTGTTGAAGCTGGTCAGGGTTTCAAGGCAATCAAAGCCCTCAGGAGACTTGAGTATGAAGCTGAGTTCATCTTACCCAGAACGTTTTTTCATATTTTCTCATCCTCTGAATACTTGAATGCTTAAAACTCTGAATGCTTAAAAATGATGAGCACCTTCACAGCATGCCAGTGCCCCGGACCTCCCTGTTGATGTCAGTTACTCGTGGTAAAATTGCTGGGCACTGGTGGAGTCCCAGACTTCTAAAGCAGCAGCAAAACAGTAGGGAAATGGGTGGTTTCCAGTGCCTGTGAAATGTTATTCTTTCTGCTTTTGTATAAAGTAATTTATGCAGCTTCCCGTCTTTTTTTTTCCTTTCTCCCAAACTTGCTGCGCTCTTCAGACCCAATTAAAAGGCCTTTGGGGACAGATCAACCTCAGTGGCATTTCCTGTGTGCTTAAAGGAAAGCAAGTTTCCAGCTCTGAAGAGCTACAAGGGCTTAAATGCCCTGTAAGTCCAGCCATTTGTTTGGTTGGAATGACTAGGTGAAATTTGTTTGTACGCCTTTTAATAGCAGAATGGTCTAAAATTGACTTAATTCCCTACACCTTTAAGCTTTAGCACCTCAGCAACTCATCCTTGCCCTTGTGCCAGCACAGGCATGTGTGGCTGGCTGCAGGATGAGCCGGATCAGGGAGCTGATCTGTCTACATGCTGACCTGGCCACACAAAAAGTGGTTGCTTCAGACAGAGCAGTTGACCACTGAAATACTTTTTTGGCAGCTGAGCTCGGTTCCAGCCAGTGGCAACCCTTGATCTCAAGCCTAAGAGATGCTTTCTCAAGTCCTCAAGTAACACACGTTTCTCTTCAGTTCCATTCAAGTTTATACAGACCTGGCTTGCCACGGTCAGACCTGTGTCTTGGTCATTTCACACCTCTGCAGTTGAGCCAGATTGCAGCAGCATCAAATCAGCTTTCAACAGCGATACCAGGGAATTCTTAGCTGTATACGTACAGCCATCGCTGCTTCTTTAGTCTCTCAATATGTCTTTTTTTTTTCTTAACCTTTACTAGATAGGCAGGTTGTCTAATTCTTGAGCAGCAGACAGCGAAAGGCTCAGGTGGTTTCTCCTGGCAGAAATGCTTTATTGTTGCTATGGGAATAGGCTGTGCACAGCTGCTGAGCTGGGGCGACTTCTGACCGTGTAGAAATGGAACTGTTACACGTTTGTGAACACTGAGAAATGAATCTGTTTCACTTTTATTATCTCTTTTATTTGCTTCACTTTTATAATCACTTTTTTTTTTCAGACTGAATGTCTTGCTGTAAATCAACTGCAGATACAATACAATATAGAGCTGCATACTAACTTTATTTTTTTTTGTTTGTTTTTAGCTCCCAAGAAGATGAGCGGCCTATGTCACCCTTCTATGTGAGGTATTTACTCATTTATCTTAACATATTTCTCTGAGCGGGATTGACTTGCTATTAGAATTAAACGTGGGGAGTGATTCCAGAAAGTCTGCACAGAATAATCAAACTGAAGGTTAATGTTACGTTCGTAATTATTGCTCAGCTAGTGGGATGAACAAGACTTCAGAGAGACAAAAATAACATCAGCAGACTTTGTATTTAAAGACAAGGTCAAAGTTTTTGTGCCAGTCTTGTCAATTCTTAATTAGAAGATGGGCTTTCGTTTCCTGTTCTCTTCATCTCATTAAGTAGTTTAGATGCCTGTTTTAAGTAGCTTATAAATCTGTGGGCACAGGAGAGATTTTTGCCACAAGCTTTGAGGAACTGGCATCATGTGCCGGTCAGAAAGAAACCAGGAACCAGATGGTGAGTCAGCAGCCCATCCAGCAACCACTCCTCTGATGCAGCCCAGCCAGCCTGGAAAAGCAGGAGAGGGCCTGGGTCCAGAGCATGCCTGCCCGCAGGGAATGGCAGCCTGACTGCATCTGAACAAACCATGTTTCTTGTTTTGCCAGCTGGAGGGCAAAGTCACTGCTTATAAAAGTGGCCTAATTCTGTTGACATCAGTGAAAGTTTGCTCTGCTTACTTCAGTAGCCAGCTCAGTCCCAGTGCTTTCATTTCTATTTAGTGAAAGTCCAAGAGCCAGGGCAATTAACAATGAAGGGATGCAGAGGAAGAACGGCCAGATACTATAATTGGGTTCTTCTAATTGGAGTTTGAACAAATAAAAAGTCCCTGTGGTGCTTTTCTGAGAGCAGTGAGATTGGTAATTCTTACAGTGACCTCTTATTTGTTAATTCTCTTGCATGTATTCCTTTTTATCTGTGTAGCTTGGGCTCATTCTTGGAGATTTTTTGTGATATAAACTACAGAAAATGTGCATTTCATGAGTACTCTTAACGTGGAGACTTGCATTAAACCTGCAGAAATGTGTGTCAGTGAACTGTTCATGGACTAGCCTGGTTGCATTGCATGGTATTGTCTGCCTTCCTGATAAAGCACCATCATTCCCTGCAGTGTATTTGTGCAGAGGTTAACTAATCTGTGCTTCAGAAACTCCAAACCATCCAAACAGGCTCTGCTTTTGTCTTTTGGAGATAATTTCCTAGCTGCACAGATCACTCTGTCACGTTTTACCCAATTTAGATTCTCACCCTGACTTTCCACTGAGAATAGTCCCCATATTTGTTTTTCCTTCCTTGCAGTATATGTCCTTCAGGTATTTGTAGGCTTTCACTACATTCCCATCTGCCTTACTGCATAAAATTGTCCTTCTGAGTTTTTTTTCCTGGATCTTGGAAAAATGATCTGGGAAGGGATCAACAGTCAAATATAAACAGAGTTGGAAAGTGAAATGGCTGGTCAGAGCAGAGAGGGAGCAGCACACCTGGCAAGTGAAGCTTCAGGCCAAGCTTGCGTCTTTTTAACAGTGCTGAGACACAATTACTTGTAAATAAAGCTAGCAGCTTGCACATTTTGCTTCTATCTACCACAAGTTAGAAATGTGTACTCCTGAGGTGAGTTGCCGGGTGCAGTTAACTTGGCAGGGTAGCTAGTTCTGTTTGGGCAGGTCATGGTATAAAATAACTATAGAATAACTTGAGAACTTGTATGCATGGCACGTATTTTCTGCACAACTTTGAATGTTGAATGATGGTCACCTCTATTTGTGTTGCTACCAGCCACAATTATGTAGTCTGAAATACTGTTCAAGTATCATGATCAGGTGAATCAACTTCCAGTGAATCAGGAGAGTGTGTAGAGCCAGAGTTAGGCCACTGCTCTGTTCATACAGTAATTTCATATAGATAATTATGCAACAAGTTAATTAAATGGGAACAAGAGCTCTTTATCTTCCAAACACTGCACGATATGTGTTTTTTTCCAGGCTGAAGGAGGATTGTGTCTCCCAGTTGATGAATTTTGCCAAGATAAAAACAGACACTTGATTCTGTAGGGTGCAGTACCGTACCATGTCAGCCAGCAATGGAAATATTTCTCTCGATGCCATCTTTAACAATAACACAAACACTTGAAGTCTTAACTTCAAGTCAGAACTGTCGGGATGCCACCAACACACTGTTTTTTAAAATTGCACTTTTTTAGGGTTCTGGATTGGTCTTTTGGTGTTGTGGTAGGTTTGATTTTTTTTTTTGGTGGGGGGGAAAGGGGGAATTAATTACCAAGTGTAGAACTAATCATCACTCTTGCTCTGTAAGGATACAAAGAATCATTAAAGGTACAAAAGTGGCAAATGAGGCAAAATGTGATCTAAGTTTATCAAGGCCCCATAAGATTTCAGTAACTTGTATTCAAACGGTGTTAGGTTTGTAAAGATGGTTAAAAAGCAGGCAAAAACTGTTACAAAGTGGAGAAAAGAGCAGGGAGGGCCTATTTTCCATAAAAAACGACCTAGGGTGTGTATATTTCATCTGCATTTTGGACAAAGGGGAAAGATTGTTTTGTTAAGTGTGTGAGAAAAAAAAAATGGATACAAACAGGTAATTAATAAATTTAGGCAAGTAAGGAGAAATTTTGTAGCTGAATCCTTCTCTTGTTAGGCATTTGGACGATGAGGTGGGTTTGATCAGTGTGCGAGGTGGTTTTCTCTGAGCTGTGTGGTTTTATTCGTTCCCTGACTGTTGAGCAGGTTTGTCCTTTCCCTTTCTGTATTCCCTGGTAAGACAATTTGTTTACTTTGCTATACTTAGTACCAGGCAAGGAGATTTCTGCAGTGTTGAAAGAAGAGGAAAACCTTGCTGGATGATTGATTGTTCTAGGGAGTCGTGCCTGAAGGGCATCTGTGTTCCAAAAGTTTTGTAATGAAGCCTTGTGGGAAAAGGGAGTTGAGAGAGTTATATAAGGAGCCGTGTTACGGATTTTTTAATTCTGTTTTACGAATCTGAGTGCCAGCTATCCTGAGCAATCTGCATTGAGAAGCAGCATGAAGTTTCAGGTAATTAAACAGCATCTGGCAAAGGCGATTAATTCCCTGCAAGCACACTTTTTTTAAAAGACAGGGAATCTACAGGCATGCTTTGTGCTGGGGGTTCTGCTTTAGATTTGATATGAGTCACGTAGATGGTTTCGGAGTAGTTTCCTAATAAGTATAGCCTGAGACAACAGGAGTGATGTTAAAGGGGAAAAGGACAAAAGCCTTGATGTATGGAGCTTTCTTGTTGATATGTAGAGCATTAAACTGGAACTGGGATGAGAGCTGCTGTCACAAGCAGTGTCAAAACTGCGTTTGATACCCCCAAGTTCAGGGCACGGCATTGACGTAAAACAGTTTCACCAGTTTTAGTACTTCTTTTCTCTGGCAGTGCTAATATCTCGTTAGAAGCATTTAATGCAGCTGCCTGTTTACCCTTTTAGCAGTTGTTATATGAGACAACTCCTTTTACATAACCCAAGTCAAGCATTGGTAGTATATTGGGGGAGATGTTTTATTGCATTTGCTCTCAGGTCCATTTTCTGAAGAAACAGAAACAACCGGTTGTACATTTAGTGTCTGCTCAGAAAGCTGCTTGGCTTCCTTTTGAGTGCTTCCTTGTTGGCTGAACATGCAGTAAGAGCTCCTAAAGCCCACGGGGAGTGCAGGGCCGTTTTACAAATTGTTATGTTACGGGATGCATGTTACTGTCCATCATATAGGCCTTGGCTGAAAATAGATACAAGGCTCCTAGGGTCCCCTTGTTCTTATTGCCCAGCCACCTTGCAGGTTTCAGGCTAAGGGACCTCTGTCATTAGGTGGAGCCGTGGGAAACAGTCCTGATTCCATGCTGTTAATTAGGAGGACTGGCTCACTAAGCACCCTTCATACTCAGTGGGAGAAGGTGATCTGTTCCATTTCAAATCAGGAGTGTAATTTGGTGGCTGTGAATGGCCCCCAGAGGAATGTTTTCATGGTCTGGAGAGGATCCTGCACAGACACAGTGGTCTAAATCTGCAAAACAGAAATGGGTGGTGTGTATGAAAACCCTTCAGCAGCATTGTCTCTGCTTCAGGCAGTAGGTGTCAGTGTGCACCCAGCAGAAAGGGCAATTCCAGTGTACATGGAAACAGCAGGAATACTGAAGAAAACAAGGCAGTTGCTTTTAGTGGGATGAATTTTCTGCATAGTAACCAAGTAGCATAAAATATACCATATTTAAAGGAAGGATAATTGGATCCAAGATTGAAAAAGTGTGAAGATGCTGAAAAGACCTTTGAAGGCATTGTCTTCTGTGTGATGGAATATCCCAGTAAATAAGAACACATCTCTTTATTTTAAAACTCATTATTTTCACACTTTACACGATCCTTCTCTTTGAGGAATGTGTGTCAGATGAAGTGGTTGTCTTCAGACAGATCCCGCATGAATCAGCAACATTGCATGTCACTGTATGCAACAGTTGTGGAGAGCAAATAGTTCTTACATGATATTGGTACCTGTGGGGGGAAAAAAATCCTGGGTCACGTTGGAATTCTGTATTAGGGAGGGTTCCAAAATTTCTCACCTGAAATGTCAAAGCAATTTTAAAATAATTGTCTGCTTTACTGGAATGGCAAAATGTTAAAAGTCTGTATCTACTGAGGCTCTCTTCTCATTGTGCTAGGCTTTATTTAAAAAAGCAAAACCAAAATCTTTTTGCTTCCTCAATAAGGCAAACGGATTTTAAATAAATCTCAACAATGAGTCGCCTTAGTTCCAGATTGCAGATACAGCTTATGATGTAGGCAGTTAAGTATGTCCAGCAATTAGTTCATTGACTTCATAAGTGAAAACCCAATCTGGGAAAATACTGTGCCAGTAAGTCAGTTTGTTCTGGTTGATTTATACTGTGCTCTTTTAATACCCGAACGCTGATAGATTTTGCTCAACAGGGCCTTGAATGGAAAAAAACAGAAGAGAGGTTTTGATGCCCAACTCAATTATTTCCTGCTGCCCAGTACCTACCAAGCAGGGTGCGAGTATTGCATGAGGTAATTCTGTAGTGCATATCTTCAAGCTTACAGGTTACTAGCTGGGGTGGCAAGGGAAATGTAACGTGCTTAAAACTGGCAGAAAATACAACCTTCCATACTTGAGATTGAAACAGGGAAGAAGAGGTAACAGGAGAGAGAATTATGTGTGGAACGAGACATTATTCAGAGGGGGCACATATGAAAGAGTGTGAGAGTAGCAAAATGTTTGAGTAAACTGGTCAGAAAACTTTGAGAAGTGCCAGAGATCAGACTTCCCAAAAGGAAAAACACGAGGGTCAGAAGAAGTTTATAGCACTTAAAACATCTTAGTGCATTGATGCAGGTTTTGTGGCTGGAGTTCTCAAAGTAAAAGTCTCCAGCACTGGAAAACTTTCCTGCTGCTTTCTGTTGCAGGCAGAAGAAGGAGAACCTTTAATTTATATCAAAAGTTGACATTTCTCAGTGTGTTCTCCAGCAGCTGCATAACTTAATAATCTAGCTGTGGAGATAATTGACTGTACGTATCAGTGCAATCAAGCAGACGTGAGGAGAAAGTAATTAACCGAAGTAGAACATGATTTCACATTGTCCAGATGATTTAATGAACAAAGCAGCCATTCTGAGGCAGCTTGCTCCACAGTAGGGCATGCCAAGAGGGCTCTTTTGGGCATGGCTTGCTTTGCCTGCTCTGGGAGGCATAAATCCAATGATGGAGTGACTGTTGCCACCCAAGAAGTTCAGAAAACCCCTCAGGATGCATCCCACATGCCTGATTGCCCTTCTGAAACCCTTACAGAGCCATGCCTTTCCCTGAGCTTGCCAACACACACGAGCACATCCACCTCTATCTCTGGGCATGCTGGAATCCAAAATCCTCACTGTAACTCTCTTCCCTTCACCATTTTTTAAGTGAACTTCCTCAATGCAAAAGAAAAAAAAATGGTGCAGAGTAAAAAAAAACTGATTTGGCAATGCATTTTAATTAAGCTTCGGAATGAAATGGCAAGGAAAGCTAATGATTGTGGAGTTAATAGAAATTTAGTGTATCTGGAAAAACTTTGATATAAAATCCCCATGTTACTGAGAGAGAGAGAATAAAAGAGCGTTAAAATATCACAGGGCTAAGAATAAAGTCATATTGAATATATAAGGAAGCGGCATCTAGAACTGAAGTTTAATAATAGAGAACGACAGCTTCATTTGTAGTTATGTTGGCATACAGCTATGTACATAATTCCTTTCTGTTTATTGATATTTTGAAAATCACCATATTATGGGCTCTCTGACACAATGTAGTTTGAGAGTAGTGTGCTTCTACATACCACAAAGTAATTGTTGCGCAGCTATGTGCTATTGTGAATTAACGACGTTAACAGACTTGAAACTGAACTGATGGTAGTAAAGCACACAGTTAACTGAGAATTAGGCAACTACAGCATGTACTTGGGAATTACAGACATTTTGGACATTTTATTTAGGTATTTTTGCAGCCCTGTCTTTAGTTTCTTCTTCTAACTACTTTTTGTGTTAAGAAGCTACTGCGTGTTTTCAATAATGATGTATGAGTGGTTTGCAGACAGGGACTGTTGGCCCTGAATACCACGCATGGGGATAACAGCACGAGCTCTCTCACATACAGTATCTAGCCTTTCATTTGGTTTGTGTGAAACGTGAGCTTGCATTTTCACACAATTATTAATTCTGTTGGAATTAGAAGGAAGAGCTATTTCCTGAGATTTTCTGTCCTATATGATGGATAGATATACCTTCATCTTAGGATTGTTTGGATTCTAATCTCTTGAAAACATTCCCATCTCCTCCTCCCTTACCACTTTCCTGACATGAAAATAGAGAAAAATGATGTGATGTGAAAGACGCCCTCACTCAATATGGAATGCATGTAAAAACTATGGAAAGTTGATACAGTATATACTCCCACATGGCAGTATAGAATCATAGAATCATGGAATATCCCGAGTTGGAAGGGACCACAAGGATCATCGAGTCCAGTTCCTGGCACCACACAGATCTACCCCAAAATTCAGACCTATGACTAAGAGCACAGCCCAAACGAGCCTTAAGCCCTGACAGGCCCGGTGCCGTGACTGCATCCCCGGGCAGCCTGTTCCAGTGCGCGACAGCCCTCTCAGTGAGGAACCTCTTCCTGATGGCCAGCCTGAGCCTCCCCTGTCACAGCCTGACACCGTTCCCTCGGGTCCTGTCACTGGTCACTGAAGAGAACAGATCGGCACCGGCCCCTCCGCTCCCTGTGAGGAAGCTGCAGGCCGCCATGAGGCCTCCCCTCAGCCTCCTCTGCTCCAGGCTGAACAGGCCCAGAGACCTCAGCCGCTCCTCGTGCGCCTTCCCCTCCAGGCCCTTCAGCACCTCTGTAGCCCTCCTCTGGACCCTCTCCAGCAGTGTCATGTCCTTTCTGTACTGTGGTGCCCAGAGCTGCACACAGCACTCGAGGTGAGGCTGCACCAACACAGAGTAGCTGTAGGATGAATTGTATCTTATAATGTGGTTTAGCCTGCTGCTCGCTTGCTAATCCGTCTCCTGTGAGATTGCAGATCATTAAAAAAATAATAATAATAATAATAAAGTTTCAGGCTTGGAAGAGGCCAAAGTTTATGTAAATAAGCAGCAAAGCAAGTAGGATGCTTGAAATGTGCACTTCGAATTATAAATCCATGCAACAGTTAATAGTCAGGAGAGTGAATATGGGAAGAAAGATCTTGCGATCCTTTTCTCTGCATGTAGGTTGCATGTCCATAATAATAAGCGTTCATAATAATGAGTACTGCAATTTGATACTTGTTTGTGTGTCTTCCATTCATAAACTCATCTGAATGACACAGCTACTTGGCTGTGGAATAGGCTGGCAAATACGTGACAGCTTTCATGCTGTGCCACAGCTCCAGGGGACTGTGTTTGGGCTGGAGATCGGCACTGAGCGAAGGCAGGCCTGGTAGGGATGAGTGTGGTAAGGTGCACGGGTTTATCCAAACCACGGAGAATGTTCTGGCGCAGCCAAAGAAAGCAGAAGTGTATGTGAGTGATTTGCAGCTGAGTGTTTGTGAGGAGTACTTGTCACTGAACAGAACTGAACAGCGAGTAAGGTTTGCTTTAAACTGACCCATAGTGATCCTTAATTTACCCTTCCCATTCTCTATTGCCTGCCTTCCACCAGAAGTGACACTGAACAGCCATGGAGCCACAGAGCAGTCATCATCTGAGCATCGCAGCTTCTTAGCTGGCATTGGATCTGTATGCATTCAGTGTGTCTCGTAACCTATCTGCACGGTTCACTTTTCTGGAATTTATCAGCCAGTCACACAACTAATTCTTCTGCTGAGACAGGGAGAAAGCCAAAGGAACCTTCCAGGCCTGTAATGTGTTTGCCTTAATTAATGAAGATCACAGGGGTGATGGTCATGAAGTGTCACCTTATCTGCAAAGCCGAGTCAGCAGTGGAGAAGAGGGGCAGGACGGGACTTGGCTCGGCCAGACCAACTGGCCCTGTGCGGAGGGAGGAAAGCTGTGCCAGCTGTGCAAGGCGGCACGTCAGCTTGTTCAGAAGGGCTTTAAGCAGCAAGCAATGACACTTAGAGTCATGCGAGCTCCTCGGAGCCCAAAAACAGACTGAGAGGGAAAAGGAAAAGAAGAGAGCGCGCATTTTATTTTTAAAAATGTAAGGCATGAACACAAATGTCAGAGAGCTGCAGGAGGAGAACTGTGAACAGACCATTTTCTCTTTCCTGTTGCATTAATATTTAACTGTTCTTAAATATTAAGTCCCCTTTCATATGTTTTCAAGTCAGCCTCCAAAGTCAAGATTTTTTGTGATGAGGCTAAAACAACCTACATACTGCTGCAGAAAGCTCTTAAGAAAGCAAAAACTCCGCTATATGCTGAAGTTGAAATACTTTCCATTTAGTTCTTGGCCTACTGCTAGGAAATGACAGGCGAACTAATTCTTGAGGATATTGGCATTGTCAGTATGTGCCACATCACTGTGGGAATAAAAAATTCCTTAAGGGGAAAACTTGTGGCATGTGCATGCAATTGTTGTTGAGGCAGCCTCACACCTTTACATTGTTTCTTAGTGCTGCAAAGAGCAAGTGTTTTGAGACATTATTGCAATATGTAGACCTAACTTTCTCCTTTTTTTCTTTTACACAGCTCCCATGTATCACAAGTCAGTAGTAACATGCCTGCTACAGGAGAGTAAGTGTCTCTTTTACTGTTTTGTAGGTACAATTTTGGTATCTTGAAGTTTTTAAAGTATTGTTTGTCTCTGATTTCTCCTTAATGGTCGTTCTTACGCAAGCAAAAAAGACATTGTTTCCCAAACCAAAGCATCTGCAATGATTATAAATTACTTCCTCCTGAAGAATTCGCAGGTCCTTGGTTCTTTCCGTGCACTGTGCATGTGATGTTTTGGTTAGGCTGATCCCGCACATTTAGAGAAAACTGTTCATGTTGTGCTCTTGCTCCTGTTTGCACCCTGTCCCGTCCCAGTGGAGAACAGGGACTGATCCCTGACAGAGCTGAAAGTTTCCATAGGCTGGTGGGTTTGCAGAGCTGATTCTTGTCAATACATGAAACACAGACATGCTCGCCGAGTTAAACCATGCATTTTTTTGCAGTTGCTAAGACCTGACATTTTGGTAACTGCAGTCTCAGCAGCACTATAGCAACTTAGCAACAACTTTTGTAAATTCTCTGAAGTCAGACAAGGTAAAGGTATACATACTTACAGCTACTCAGTTAAAAATTAACCAGCAAATCTCGCAAATAACATTAAGTATGGAAAAAGCACTACAAGCTGTATAGGGGCCTTGGTCAGCCATGTTTAGAAAATCTCATTCTTCATTGCAAGAAACATGGATGGGGCAGGGAAATGTGTTTCCAAAAGATCTTCTAGGAGAAGGAAAAAAAAAAAAGGTTTTTTAATTTAGATTTTGTCTACGAAAAGTTCCTCTGGTTAAGGAAGAAAGGAAATATTACAAGAAAATGCGAGTACCATAATGAAGCATATATGTTTGTGTTGGAAGTTCAGGGAGCCTCACAGCTTTAACTGATGGATCTGCAGAGGCTCCTACGCTGTCGCTTGTGTGGAAGATCTCTTAGTGCCAGTGGGCACGAGCTCTACCGAGAGAGAACATCAAGAAGTGACTGCAGGTGGTGGCACAATAACAGTGCCAACCCAGCATGAGCTCAGAACCAGATCCGTGTTTGGTCACTGAGTTAAACGTGTGGTTTTACAGTATGAGTTTACAGTGAGGTACTGTTTACGTGTTCTCATCCCCCCGTGAGACAGCAGTGAATCACATTCGTGCAGATGATCCATCGCTTTACTGAACATGGATTGCACCATAGACTTGACCAGCATCAGCATGGTTGGGTTGCAAAAAAGGATTGTGTCAGGGCAAGGAATGTTAAAGTGGAGGGTGAAAGTTAGACGCTAAAGTTGCAGTAAATAAAAGCAGTTGTTTTACAGAAGGTTCAGGCAGCCCTAAAAATAATCAAAGGCAACATGAACTGGGAAAGCTCAGCTCTTCTGAGGAACCTGAACATCAAGATATCTGAAGATTTTGGCGTAGCTCTTTGCAAATATCTCGGACCCTAGTACATTTTATACTGTCTTGCCATTCATACTAAAACATAACCCTCCAATACCCAGCCTTTATTGTTGCAGAGAGGGAGCTCCAGAAAATCTTTGAGCTCAATTGACCTTATTTTTCGGCTTGACAGGTATTTAGAGAAGACAATCCGCTCAGCCGTGGAGCAGCATCTCTTTGATGTTCATTGCTCAGGCGGCCAGAGTTCAGAGGACTCTGAATCGGGAACATCTTCAGCCTCTTCTAATGTGTCTGCCAGGCAGAGGAGGCGACATCTCAAAGAGCAGGAGGAAGCCCGGAGAAACAGAGACATGTACGACCCTGATTTCTTTGTTTTGGAAAGTATATTTGATTAAGTGTACCCTAGTTATGTCTTCTATCTAGGCACTGCTTGGTAGTTCTGATATGAACAGCAGCTTTGTTGCATCAGGTAGAGCTGTGAAATGTGGAGTTTATTAGAGCTGACTGAGTGGGCCAGAGTATGATAAGAAGTCAGCTACAGCGGTATAGTAGAGTTCTTAATGAATTTGGAATTGTTTCATTACAGTATTTGTTGTTTTAGTGGAAATCCCCAAGCAATTGGCCCTAGAGTCAGTAACTTTCTGCAAGGTAAAAACATTGTTTTTAGATGCTTTTCTGAATTCAAAATGAGACCAAGTTCTCCTTTCGTATGTGTAGGTATAGCTTCTAATCAGGTTTATTGAGGAGCCCTGGGGAGTTCATCTGAAACTAGAAATCATCCTTTTGATTAATCAGATCCTACGATTTTTTTATCCACCATTACACAAACATTAAACGTGACAGTGGTGAGTTTCATTAAATCAAAGAGTAAAAATAATACCTATATTTCCTTTCATACTGCTATACTTGTGGCACATGTTGTGTGGTACAGGTGTGCTACAAACCACTCCAGCTTTAAAAAGCGCATGCCCAAGACATAGCTGTCTTTAGGAATTGTAACTAGAGATTTGGCAAGCCCATCATCTAATTCGTGCTTAGACATACATCTAGCTTTAAAGACTGTGATAATTCTTGTAAAGAATGTCTGTACTTGACTGCAGTATTGGATTGCTGGGACTTCAAGGTAGATTCTGAAATACAGATCTAGGCTCTTAATCTTTCCTGGATGCTGAATTCCACAAATCCTATTGGATCTGCACTTTCCTATACCAAGCCACTTTTGCATGAGGTACCTTCAGTAAGTCATCTGAATACTGTAGCTGTGCTATTTTCAAAAATGTGTCAGTTTTAAAAAAATAATAATAATCCATAGCTGCAAAATAAGTTTTAAAAAGCATTTCCATAGCGAATGAAAATACGCTGTGATTATTGACTGGGAAATGAGCAGTTGCAAGTCACTCGAGTACCTGGCAGTAGCTCTGAAGTAGTTTTTCTTGTTTAGTAGCCCTGCTGACAGGCTTTGCAGGTAAGTAGGTCAGAGACTGGCTAGTGTACGTGTTTGGAAGCATATAGTACTGCAGGGTTTTTTTTTCAACGTTGCGTTACAGAGCTGCCTTTAGAGCACTCTGGCCTATCTTGACGCAGTTGTTCACGTTCAGACCCTAAAGCATGAGCCAAGGATTTATAACATACTGGAAGTTTTGAATGCTGGCTGGGGTTCAGATTGTTTTTCCTGGTTCCCTTAGGTCAGATTGCTGAAACTCCTGTGGGTGAATTGTCAAAATTCAAAATTCCTTTCAAAAGTAGTAGTGTGTTTTTTTTTTTCCTGTTTCTTTTTCCCCTCTTCGGTTGTCAATGACTTCATCTCCTTCCCTTGTGATGGATCACAAGAGGATTTGTAATGTCACAAGATGGGACTGCAACATTAATACAGCTAGTATTAATAATACAAGAGTGCTCATCGTGAAAACACATACATGAACTCCTAGGCTTCGCAGACTACATGATCAACAGACTACATATAAGTAATTGGTCTGCTCAGGGACTTATAAAAACTTACAGAAAGGCAAATGGACTATCTTAGAAGTTTGATCATAGACTTATAATACAATATACAATAGATACATCTATTGTATCTCTCTTCCAGTCACCAACCCTAGAGATTTGAGATCTAGAAGATCACTGGAACTTGCTCATTTTGTTTTTGATCTGAACATTTTGTCATGCCGGTGCTGTCCAGATACTGCAGAGCAACAGTTTTCTTATCCCACTACTGCAAGTTTAGAGAAATCGTGCTGCTGCCTGTGAAAGCAGGCTTGAGAGTCGCCCAGCACTGCATAAGGCAGCTGCACATACAGAAGTCAGTCAGCGTTCCAGTTTTGATGCTGAGTGTGAGTAGTCTTTAGCCCCTGCAGGGATAGGATTGGTAAAGAATGAGATGCATTGCGTTTCTTCTATTTCCTTAACGTAGTGATGTGTTTTGTATGTCTGTTCAATATTGCACGAAGTAGAGGGAAGACTACTGAAAAGGCTGTGAAGACAAAACTGCATGCTGGTAGATCCAGCAGGATAATTGTGCAGGGAAAGATAAGCCGTATGCCAAGCTTCTGGAAAACACACACAGACCCAGCTAGCTCAGGGAGACCCAGATAACATATCACATGATGACTTCAAGGTAGCTGTCCCATTCGCTTCCTGACACAGCAGAATAGTCTTCTGTCCTAGCAGTTGTGTTGCAGAGATGGCATTCCCTTTTCTTATTTAGCAATTATGCAAGATAGAATCAAGTGTTTGGCTGAAGCTCTTGTGTTTGAGAATGAGTAAAGAGGGCTGATTATATGGTGTCATGGGCCAAAGGAGATCCTTGGACCACAGCTGTGAATCAGTTTCCTAAATTAAAAGCACATGTCTCAAAGGAAAATATGTAGCATATTCTTTATAAAAATACTACAGACAACCAGGAGCTAGTCCAGCTTCCATTTGAAGGCAGTGTGATTCTCCATGAATCAAGTCCCAAATGTTGACCCTGACTGGAGGCTTTCACTCCTCAATGGGACGTAGTATTTTGCAGAGAAGGTTGTTTGCTGCACTAGGAAGAACCAGAGATACCTGTTTCATAGGGCGTAGAAAACGTTGCCGGAACTGCTCCAGCCAGCATAATACATTTCTCTGTTGCTACCAGAAATGTAGCGGGAGAGTGTTTTAAACACTGCTGCTTTTTGTTTTAGGGAAGTCATCGACAAGGAGAACATTCCCTCTGGCTTCAGCAATCTTGAAGACTGTATTCTAACTGCTCAAGAAGTAGAAAAATTGCAAGACAACTCTGGATATCTTAGCGAAAGGAACAAACCCAAACGGCAGAAATCCAGCACCAAACTTTCAGAGCTTAATGACAACCAAGACAGTCCTGTGGTAAGCTGGCATGCTGTACTATTTGACACCTAGTATTAGGATGGGAAAAAATCTTTTTTATTTCGGTGCACATCTGCTTCCCTCTGGCAGCTACTTACAGTAAAGGCATACACGACTCTTCTAGATTGTGGGTACCACCAGATTCTGCACTTGTAACCTTTGTAAAAGGGCACCTGAGAAGCTATTTTTCTGTTATTATGCTCTAACTCTACCACAGTCATTTTTCCCTTCCCACAGCTTTTTGTTTATGTCTTCTGAATTTAGAAAAATATTTTGGAAGGGGAAAAAGGATGGAATTCTTTTTCACAGTCTTTCAAAACTCTTGTGAGGAGATTGGAACCTCAGATGTAGGATCACTTTTTTATGTTGAGTTTATTATGCCTGCTAAGTTCTGAAACCATAGGTGACAAATGACTTCTTGATAATAAGACGACAAGGGTTTTATGCATTTTTCCTACAGTCTGCGTGTTACGGTCATGTTTGCAGTTTGCAAAACACTTCTCAGTGCATTGGTCTAAAAGATGATCCCTCCAGCTACCTTTTACTGGGAAGGTGCCATGTATGTATTGCACAGCCACTAGTAATGGTGAAAGCTGTGTGAAAAGACTGGCCTTCTGAGCTATAGAGCATCTCCTTCAGTAAACTCTGTTAAGTTTGAGTATGCTCTGGGTTCCTTCTTAACGCGAGGTTGTGTTGTGACTAACTTTATTTAGGTTACAAAATTGCAATGATCTTATTATGCTTTACCCTGTGCAGAGATACTAGAGAGAGGCAGATTTGGCTTCTCTTTGTGATAAGGAGATGGCAAGGTGCCCAGAATTGTAGACTGTGCTTAGATTTAGCACTCAGAAACCTACTGATACTTCACGAAAGAGCACAGTCTGATAGCCACACACTCACTTTGTGCCTTTCCTTGTAGCAATGGACTTTAAGACAAATGTCAGGTGCTTGTTCTCTTTTTTGTGCCTCTTCTCTGTGCCTGTGTAGTGTAAAGCAGCTTAAATGGAAATTGGGCTCAGGATTTGGGCAAGGAAAGACTGTCAAAAGCTTCCATTTAAGAGTGTATGTGAGGGACCTGCAAAACTTTCATACTGTCTTAAAATGGTCTTGGAGGCAATGTCCTCAAACTTACCTGTCTCCACTGGAGTTTGCTCTGCCCCTCGTTTTTGGATCATTTTTGAATTTTGGAGGAACAAAGGCTGAAAGGAACATAAAAGGAACAAACTCCACGTAAAGAGCACTTCAAACAAGATGACCATCCTGTGAGTGTGGTCCCTGCTGGCTTTGCTGGAAGTGTTACAGTGGAATTGTCAAATGGGAACATTGTTGTGAAACGGCTTGAGAACACAGTGTTACTGTATGAAGAGCAAAGACTGCTCTTTAAGCTTTCATGAATGCATTTATTTAATATTTACATTTCAGAGGCTGCCAGGAGGATGCAGTGTGTGTAGTGGCTTAGCTTTCTTTTGGCTACGTCTTTACGCTTCAAATAATAACCCAAGCTGGACTGCTTACTTGGGTATAAAAGGCCGTAACCTGCGTTTACTAACAGTGCTTTCTCCCGTAAACAAGTTTGTGATGTTGCAGCTTCTTCCTCACCTTCTTTTTATTTTAGTCTTCCTGCTCAAAGCCTGAAAGAGCATGTAGGACAGTGCGCGGAAGCTCTCCTCTTAGCTGTCTAAATGCATCTGACTCAAAAGCATAAGTCAGCTGTAGAGAAACTGTGAGTTCTGTTGGTTCCGAGCAAACCGACCAGGAAGCATTAAAAGCTTGTAACTGCTCTTCAGAGACACCAGTGGCCAGGTATCACTAGGGCTTGAAGAATCGCATCGAGCAAGGCTGCCATGGCTGAGCTGTCTGACCGCGCAGGGCTGGAGGTGTAGCAGGTGAGAGAGGGCTGTGACCAACCCAAGAAGTCTGTGGCGTGAGGATTCCTGGGCCAGGCCATGAATCACACTGTGCTCTGCTCACTTCCTTCCTCCTGGTTAAGGGGGACTTGCCCAAATACCGGGGTAGGAAAGCTCCTGGTCTTGCGCCCAAAGTGACACCTTTCAGTTTCCTAATCTCGACCTCTGGTGTCATGTGTACTTTGTTTTATTTCTTTAAGAATTGTTGCAACACTGCACCTAACAATAACATCGAGGCAATTTTGAAGCTTATTTCCAATATGAAAAAACTCAGTACCAACCCAAACAGATGATGGCATCCTTTACTTCTGCTCGCTTTTTATTTTTTATTTTTTGTAGATGCTGTATGATTGAGTCAGTCAGCGGAAAGACAGTGAAACAGAAGTATTACATACAAACATAGCGTGTGTGACAGGGTTTCATTAAAAGAAAAAAGAAGTGTTCTGACTAATTCAAATGAAGGATTTGATTTTCCTGTGTATTTCACCTGCAGAAAGCTACACTACGCCCCGTATGTGCAGCAAGCACATCATACAGTTTATGTGCCCAGAGGGACAGTTCTGTGTCCCCATTCTTCAGCACCTTAAAAAAAAATACCAGAATAAATCAGAAA
The DNA here is from genome assembly GCA_011075105.1 of Heteronetta atricapilla. Taxonomy (NCBI): domain Eukaryota; kingdom Metazoa; phylum Chordata; class Aves; order Anseriformes; family Anatidae; genus Heteronetta; species Heteronetta atricapilla. Next base: position 24,832,059 of record CM021734.1, on the reverse strand, counting down.
AACACCTCTTAGCTTGCAGACCAAGAAGTCCAAGCAGGCAGAATGCTTCACTGTTGACTTTGAAAACTGTTCCTGTAAGCGTGCAGCCAGAGGTATAAGACCCCTATAACCATCACAGATATATCAGAGTTTGGCTTGTCTTTACAATTCTTTCTCAGGCTCTTATTGAACAACAGCGTTAGGAGGATGCTGTGAATTTTGGTACCTGATCTCACAGGACTTGCACATGTCACAGAATTGTTCTCTTGCTTAGTGTATCAGTGTGTAAAATGGGAACTGTAGGGGTACTGTGCAGCATTATTCTGCCAGGCGTTTTGAAGTCATAGGATGGAAGAGACAAAGGAAGCAGCAAGCAGTTCTTTTTATTGCAGGTTTTCTGGTTATACATATACAACAGGCAGTAGTCTGATTGTTGTCAAGTTTCTCTAAGTCCCGTTGGGTATTTCTGTACTTGATCTGTTTAATGGCCTGTAGCTTGAATCTATTTCTCTCATGTATCTTACTGCTTTAATGTTTACTCTATTACAGAGTATGGAAAGCTTTAGCTCATCCAGACCCATAGACAGAACAGGACCTGATGACATGGAAATATTGTCTGAAGAAAGGTGATTTTATTTTATTTTATTTTATTTATTGTACGTACATTTTATTTTCCCTGTGGTTGTAGCACAGTGTAAGAGATATTCCACCAGAGTATGAGGGAGGTGTTTAATTATGCTGCAGCACAGCATAACTTAAGAGGAATGGTACTGAAAACACCAGTAGTTGAGACTTGAAAAGAAGTAAGAAGTCAGCTCTAGATGCCTGAAACTGCACACTCCACTCAGGGACTGCAGAGCAACAGATGCCTGTTTCACCTGGTCTTTGGGTTGGGAGTCCAGCCTTTGGTGCTTCACTGTCCTGCACAGATCCACTCTGCTCCCCTGATACAACACTTCCTCTCCACAACTTGTTGGGAGAGGTGTATTTCTTTGGATTAAAGGCACAAAATTAAATGACATCATATTTCTCACAATTAGCTCTCGAGAAGAAGAAAAAGAGGTAGCTTAGCAGCTTGAAGTGCTGCAACCCAGTGTCTCTTTATTTACTGGAATGCATCAACTGCGCAGCATCTAAAAACTCGTGTGTGCAGGAGTCTGTTTTGTTTTTGTTACAAGACAAGTCTGTTTTTACATTTGTAATATGTTGGTTTGTGTTTTTTTTTTTTTTCTGTTTTGTAGCAAAGAAAGTGAAAGCGGTGAGATTATTTTCAGGCACTCTCAGGTTGGTAATTTTTTTTCCGCATTTCAGTTTTGTGGGCTCTGAATTGGCTTGTTATTGAGTAGAAACAAGTAGCTAGGCGTGTCGTTTTGTGCTCCCAATGAAACGTTACTGCTTCCAGAGAATAGCATTTGCTTTTTCTTTCCCTCTCCTCTCCTCTCTGTTTACATAATTTAGGGAGTCTCTTAACCATGGATGAGTCTGAAAGCATCTGCCTCGGCCCCTTCAATTCCCCCTTTCCAGAAAGAGGAGCATCGCTGAAGTCAAACTCTTTGGTTTGAATGCTACTGAGTTCCCTGACAATCATTGTGAGCAGGGTGTGTAACTGGTTATCTCCCAGGGTAGTGAGATTATCCTGTCCCTTTGGATAAATAATTTTGGTCTCTAAAATAATTTCAGCCTTTCATTTATGACACACAGGCGTCAGCACAGGATCACTTGTCTTACAAAACTGGATTTGTCCAGCTCATTGGTCTTTGCCTGATACACCTCTAGACATCCCAGCATTTAAAACAGTGGGGAAGAGTTATCTGAGGTACCTCTCCCTCAACTGTGCCCCCATTTTAGAGGACTGTAAAATGGATGTGGACAATGCCTGATGTCTCTGACTGTCTGGAGTTAACAGGAGGGCCGACAATATTTCTCACATTTTTGTGTGTGTGTTTGTTTTTTGGAGGGGGGGTTGGCTTTTTGGTCATTGCTGGGGAGGGTTTTTTGGTTGGTTATCTTTTTTAAAGCTACTCTTCATTTATTGCCTTTGGAAGACTTTTATTTCCAGCAGGTATTATTTCTGTCTAGCAGGAAAAGTAGAAGGGGCCATTTGATAACTGTTAGGCTCTGACCAGCCATGGAGTAGCTGGAGTTCGTGGTACACTGAAATGTGATTTCTGCAAGGGGTGCTCAGTGCTGGCTTTGATCGCTGCTTTGACTGGGCTTAGCCAGATCTCCTACTTCGCTCCCAGAGGGTCATAATCCCCGTTTTTCCTGCACTTGGCATCAGCAATTCCTGGAAGCCTGGCTCACGAGCTATTGTGTTTTCCAGAGCACAGATTCTGCACCACCTTGTTCCTCACCTGCCTTCTTGCATGTGCCATGACACAGAGCACTCCCATTCAACTTTTAAATTAGTCTGGGGAGGTCTCTCTGAATGTGGAAATCACGGTCTTAAAATAAACTCCTTAGGAAAAGTTTTAAAATTCAGAATGAGTTTTAATTGTGGGAGGAGACATAGTCTTAGCCCAGAGATTGTATTATATAGGAATTACAGGGTCAAGAAAATGTTACATTCCTGCAGAGTAGTTTCACATTCCTTGTCCCTCATAAGCCTTTTGCTTAGGGCAGCTTAAAAACATACCTTTTGTAACAAACAAATCATTCGGCATGAGGAAGGGACTCCTTACTCCTTTCTCACCCTGTCTCCAGTCTGAAGATATTACAAAAGGTACTTGGAATTTGCTGCAGCTATTGCTTATGCAGACCTCAGGTCTCCGTGTGACAGTAAAAATACCTTGAAACACATGTCCTGAACGAATTTTCACTGTTTTTGTAGCGTTCATAATCTGCCCTTGGAAGTAGCCAGGCTCCCGAATGTAGAGTGTGATTTGAAAAAGAGAGGTTTCATGTACCCAGGTTTTGTTAAGGGAAGCCATCCTAACCAGGAACTGTGTGTGACTCCTGCAGCCTGAGACCATCAAGAGCTTACCACGGTGTTGCTTTTACTTTGACCATAATAACACAAAAATGTTGGTCAACTTATTAATTGTTGATGACATTCAGGTAGCGCGTACTCAGCCTGGAAACCAGAAAAACTTCTTGTACCTCCTCGTCTGGTAGCAAAGCAGAAAGAGAACTGCAGAAATTTTCCATCTGATAAGTTTGTAATCCACTTTCATTACTAAGCTCTTCTGCAGACAAGAGTACAAATTGCTGAGAGCTGAATTAAATTACATTCATTTTCAGAAAGTTGCTTGAAGGTAGATTATCCTTTCCTTTGTTAACGCAGTAGAGCACTTGATTTTTAAGATGCACTAGCATTTCAACAAGCGTAGAGGGAAAATGGCACGATTTAGGATTAAGGCAGCAGAGTGACTCCATTCTTGCATCTGACTGTATCATCAAGAGATGCTTAAGGGCGCTTCCTGCTTGTGGTTGTAATGGATGATCAGATGCAGGGGAAGTCAGTTTTTGTATAAAATTGATTCAAAATTGATTTAAAAAAATACAATTCCATGGGGAACTTCCTGATCAGAATTCAAAGATTTGTTTCCATTTACTTCTGTGTGCTTGAGCTACTGTTTATGCTGAATCTCCTTTGGAGAAGAGATAGTGAAAGCATCTGAGCTCTCCCCAGGTTATTTACATCTGTAGTTAGTAGTAACTGCAAGGCATGGCTGAGGAAGTAGTTTCTAAAAAGTGGAGTCGAGTGCCCAGTTTTAAGATTTTTGGGGTCATTCATGTAATACCTGCCATGTACCACGATGCCAACTGCTAATGAGATAGTCGCTGCCCCTTCGGTTGATAAGAAATGATGGTACATCTTTCCCTAAAGCACAGTAATTCTTCCTTGATTCCCGTCCCGGAGGTTGACAACTGACAGTGTCAGGGAAATCATTTAGAAAATAAGTGTGATATACAGAACACTGAACTATCTCCCAATCTGTGGATTTTGAGTGTTAATGCAAAGATTAAATATATGCCTTCTTGTGTCTCCCTGGGTTTTCACCACCATGGTTCTTCAGAACACCTAATGATTTATTCATGATATTAGAGCCTGCATCAGTGAGCAAGTGGGCAAAGAAGGGGCAGTAAGTGCTGCAGGCACAGCACAGGCCTGTTCTTAAGCAGTCTTTAAGTATGTCCAACAGCTGAAGCAGCTTTAGAAAGAAGAAGACAGGGATATAATCTTCCTAGTGTACCTGTGATGGAAATGTGTACGCATCTGGAAAAATGTTCTTGTATCTGCTAAAAATACTTTTTAAGAGTCTTGATAAGTTAGCAGATCATACCCTCCACATTTTTAGGAAGACATTTAATTAGTAGCAGTGATGCTGACAAGGTATTTTGAGGCTGGTCCTTTTGAAATCGTGAAATTGTTAAAACGTAGGTAAGCTCTTCACACTTCTTAGGTGCTATTCTTAATGACATCATTTTGAAATGTATTACCTGATCTCTTCCATGCTTAAAATACTGTGCTGGCAACTTAAGTGCCGTTTATAAACTGGTACAGTTTGTTCTTTAGCAAGTGCAAAAGACTGCCTGTTTCTGGCCACTGGCCACTCTTTCTGTTTATAATGTACACCGACTATTTAGATCCTTGCAGGAAGAGGGGGAAAAAAAAAATAAAGGACTTTAAAGAAATATTTAAGTCCTCCCAGCCTGGAAGCAGCTTAAAAGATGTTGAATGGTAAATGAGCATTTTTCCATGTACAGCTCACACAATAACCACATTTGTAATCAGATTTATCGTCAAGCTCTACAAGTTATTAGTGCTTGGCAAACTGTCATGTAGGGTTTCCTTTAGTTACAATGGTTTAAAAAGGTGATTTATTGAAAAACAAGAGGAAAAAAACTTTATACAAACACAATGCAAAACACTATTTACTGATACCAGGGTGTTCATCAGCAGGCTTTTGATGGGGATTGCATCCAAACAAACACATTCCTTCGTACGATGTGTGAATTGAGCAGTTTTTTCCCTCTCTGCGTGAAGCTTACTTGTTTCTCTCAGCTCAGAGGAAAAAAAAATGAAAAGAAACACAGCTGGTTTTATGGAAATTAAAAAAATGAAACCTGCCTTACTGACATGCATTAAGAATATTGATTTGGTAGAGTGTGGCCGTGGGTTTAAAAGAAAACCGTGGCCGAATGCAGTAGTTGTTTTCTTTAGATGCGTTTTCTTCGCACATAAGCAGTTTGTAACTAGGTTATTCAAACACCTATGGGGGGAAAATCTGCACGTTGCTTACCTGCTGGACCCTATTTGAGGGAGTTACGCCTGCACCATTCTGACCAAGACCAAATACTTTACGTAAAAACGTAATGCCATCCGTTGGGCTGGCTCCGTGCCTGTTGGGTGTGCACGTGTCACGCGACGTGTTAGTGCGTATGCTTTATGCTTCCCATTCCCCGCAGCCCTCCGTGAGCCTTTCCCACTCGTTTGTTTCGCTGCGACAAAGCTGCTGGCGTCTCGCGGCGCCGTCCCAGGCGCTGCCTACCTGGGGCGCGCGAACGGCCACGAGCTCCGCAGAAAAGCACAGCGCGCGGGGGATTGTGCGGGGTGAATAGTGGAGGGACAAAACAGCAGTTGCTTCTAGGTAGCGCCAACCCATGAATCATTTACTTGACAGCGATTTCTGCCTGTTTTCTTCTGAAGTCATTGGATGCCTGTGTGAATTTTTTGGCAGTTGCCCAGAGTCCACACTGCTTCCAGCCGAGATGCCAAACCCTACTGCCGTTTGGATTTGCGCAACGCTGCTTTAATACCCGGAGCTCCTCCATAAATAGTTCTGCTCTCCCCACGCCCAGCTAGAAAACAACCACAGGAAATCAGGGAATGTGCAGCCAGCACAGCTTAGCTGGCACTAATTGATCTGAGCCAGCACAGCCTGCATGAGAGCAGTCGTGTACGTAGCCTGCACGTCTTGCTGTCTGGGGCTGCTGCCTCGGGAGCCGTGGTGCTTGCTTTTTAGAAGACACCATATTGCCACAGCCTTGCAGCAGCATTTTTTGTTGTTCTAAGGAGCTGCACTCCTGCAGGAGCTCTGCGCAGCCTTCCCCTCCCTCTCCCTGCCTTCCTCCCTCCCTTTTCATCCCAATCGATTAGCGGAGGCTTTTTCAGCTGCATGCCGTTGTCAGGGCAGACGGTCTCGGGAACTTGCTGTGGCTTTCTAAAGAATTTAACGTTCAAGGAAAGCGGATGGACAAATGTTTTTACTGGTGTGAATCAGCAATTAATGCGTAGAGTTCACCCAACGGGGTTTAGATTTGGAGCTGAAAACATCAGGGTCTTTTTATTTGGATCTTTTATGTTAAAGGCATGAACTTACTGCCTCTGTGACAGCAGGGTTGTTTTTTTTTCCCTCTTCTTTGTCCTGAAACATTTTTTTTCTCTTGTGGGTGTGTGGGGAATAGCAGACTTCAAATATGAAGATTCAAGAGCATCCGAGCATTCCTGAAAACAAGTTGCAAAGAAATCAAGACGCCGATGATCAGGAAAACAGCTTTGGGTCAGAAGTGCCTCGGCTGGATTTGACAGCACTGTGTGATGACAACAACTGGGAAGGTAGGATTTGTGTGATGTGATGGCTGTTCATACGAGTAAAAAGAGAGAGGGAAACCTGAGTGGGCTGGATATATCTTTATGTGCTCATGTTCCCTTGCCAAAAACAACAGGAGAATAGTTTTGTCCTGAATATGGAATTGAAAGTTTGGAGAAACAGTGAAATTCTGGATGGGTACCAACTCTAGTTGTTACTTAGAGAAAGGAAATAAATTGTTTTATTATTGAAGTTGCTTTAACGTGTGCTTTAATGGTGCTGTATGTCCCTGTGTGCTTCAAGATGACATTTATTGGTGGCTGGTTACTTGACTGCTAAGCTAGAGCACTCTACACTTCAAAGAAACAGGTTATTTCACAGTCTGAAAGGAAGTTCCTTCTTTCTCCATTTTCTTCCACTTCATTTTAATCTTTATTTCCAAATAATGCATCTGATTTGAAAACTACAGCTGGAAAGAAAAAGGTTATCTAGTGCTCTGTGTCTTGGTGACTCTTCCGAACAACTTTGTTTTGATGTATGTTGTGAAAAAAATTCTGATCACGAGCTCAGAGGGCAATGCTTAATTGCTTGTGGTTGAAGTTATTTTAATATTGTTTCTTGGCACTCATCTCCAGGGTGTACGCTTGCTTGGCTCTTTGCACTGACTTAGTTAAGAGCGTGAAATATGGCTTCAGCTGCATGGGTATCATGCACATCCATTTCATTTGAAATGAAGAGGAATTGAAGGTGTCCAGGATCAGCCCCTTTTTCAGTTACTGGGTATGGCTCTCTCCTGCGTGCGGGCAAGAATTGTTATGCTAGTTTGTGCCTTAGGAGTAAAAGAGAGGCTTTGCTGGGGAAGAAATAGGGAGATGCAAGCATTGCATTTTAACAATCAAAGCAAGAGATGGAAAAAAATTGTATCTGTCATTTACTAATCTGAAAAAAAAATCTCTGAGGAAGACTGAGAAGTTCTCTGTTCCTGTCTCCATGGTGTACGTGACCTGGTATACTTTGCCTTTCTGTCTAGTTATGACACCTTGGGTATGAGTAAAGAAAACCCACAGTCGTGGCTGCTTTTGATTCAGCTAAGCAAATAGTCCCCACGGGCGGAAGAGAATTTCTCCACTTGCTTGTCTGGGGGGGGATCCCCTGGATGATATCACCAGGGTTGCAGCACAGCTGATCACAGCCCTGCGGCTGGGCTCCCAGGAGGCTGTGGCCGCCTTGTATGTTTGCTGAGACTCTAATCAGCGCTGCCCCTCGGGGTCTCAAGCCAGGGTGAGCACAGTTGTGTTCCCAGAGGTGATGTGTGGCTTCAGCTGTCACGTGAACTTTCAGAAATACTCTTTTTTTTTTTTTCTCCCTTTTCTCTTCCTGGTGCGTGCGTGTAACGACCAGTGTTATTAATGGGAGTCATAATGGATGTATGAAGGAGAGAACACAACTCCCTTCTGTTTGCCAGAGGCTTTCCCATTGTATGAAATACATTGCGCCTTGGTACAAACCCCTCTTCACAGGCATGTTCTTATGTTTGGCTTCCAGCTTCCTTGCACTGCAAATATGAAACCGGAATATGAGCGCCTATGATTGTGCTTGAAGAGTGCTTCTTTCAGATTCTTCCTTTCTCCATTCTGCTCAAATGTATTTCACCAGAGCAAGAGGTGGGCAGTTGCCAAAGAACCAGCTGTCCAGGGTGAGAGAGATGTCATCTTCTAAAACGCTTGCCTACCAGCATCACCATTTTGTTGGTGCAGGCTAAAGTGCAGCAAAACAGTGGCTGCTGCGTCTGAGCAAGGGGAGACAGAATCTTTCCTAGCTGCGAATCTGAAATGAAGCTTGCAGAAGCCAGAACAGGTTAGATGTTAGCCTCAGTTTTGAGATCGCTTCTACAGCTAATGGCAGAGGCTGTTAGTGAGACTGGCTTTGCGATGCAGGGTTGTACCACTCATCCACAGCTCCAGGAGTCGGGGTACCTTCCCTTCCCCTGCCAACCTGCGTCACTCAAACCTTTGCACGTGTCATCAGGGGCCATGCTGCATCTCTGGTGCTATCCCCAGTGAAAATGGTCAAGATTGTGCCTTCAAATGTGGTAATAAGTTATTTATTGCTTTGCTCTAGTAAATTCCATTGGTCCATCTATCAGGAAATTAAATACCCACTACCCCAGGACACCAATGAGTTGTTTTCTGGGGGCAGGCTCCTCTGTATCATTACTGCAGGAGATGTAGACCATGTAGTGACCAGTGCAGCTGCTGGGCCCTTCCTTCACAAGTGGCTGTTGAGAACCACGACAAGTTGAGGGGTTGCCATCAGCTGTAGCTGTCACTACCTCCAGTCACTTGTTAAGAAAGGGCCTTGGAGAATGGACACAAAATTATAGAAGACAACCTTGTTCACAGACTAGCTTTTATTCGTCACTCAGGTAGACTCTGTATCATCTTAAAACGAGAGCTGTCATAAAAAAAGACACTTATTCAGGGGCACAGTACTGTGATAACAGCTGCCAGTTGAGCTTGCAGAGCCACCTGCCTTTTATGTTATTCTAGAAATAATTATTACCTTTTTCTTTTTAAGGTTCACTGCCTAGTCAGATCTGTTCACAAGAGATTGTGCTTCTACAGGATGTGCTCCCCTCACATAAAGCTGAGGACAGAAAAATTTGCTTCCTGCTTCCTCAAATGCACGGGCTCGCGTTGCCACACGCAGAGTGAAGCAGCAGCAACCTGACCCGCCTCTTGCACTGACCTTCTGCGTCAGCCTTGCCAGCTGCTATGTATAGGGGTTTATGTGCTGTAATCCGAAGGTATGATGTAGCTCACGAGGTATAAAGAGCATCCCAGCCACGTTCGAGCGCTACGTGCTTAGCCTAGGTGTATTTCCGATGATCTGAGGGAAGGATTTCACTAGCGTGCGTGCAGCAGATGCAAATCAAATGGTTTGTATTCTCAGGGTGGATGTGAACTGAGCTGTCTCCGTAATAGGTGCAAAAGGGAAGCGCATGCCAGAGGCATTTTGTGAGCAGTCACCTTGACCTAGCTGCTCACCTCTCCCGCTGCCAAATGGAGGCTGAACCGGGTTGTCTGACTGCTCGGCCTGCCGACTGAGCCAGTCTGACAGCTTGCAAGTGTTTCCAGAGCTACTTCCGTAGCAAAGGGTTTAATTGTCGTCGGTTGTGATTGAATCAAATGCAGTGAGTGGGAAGGACACAATGTTCTCTCAGAGTCCAACGCTATTGTGTAGGATTCTTACCAAATGTTACTAATTCAAGCACAGATTTTGTTGTCCCCAAGGAAAATCTGCAAGTATGTTGCTCTCCCGAAAAGTGGCTGGCCCTGTCGGGAGCTTGGAGCTGAACAGACAGGTCAGGAAATTGATAGGATGTGTGTGATTGATGCCTTCATCACCTAATGACTGACGTTTAAAAAAAAAAAAAAAAACAACAGTTCTATAGATGAAATTTCAATCTGTTTGCAGAGTGAAGAACTTATGAAAAAATAAGCAGATGTTTTTCTTCTATTTTTTTATAGGAATAGAAGCTGAAGCTTTAGATGAATAAGTGTTCTCTTCAGTGTTGAGAACCCAAGTGTTGCAGCACTGAGACCCTGAGGGTGAAGCTGATCTACAGATAGTTTGGGGGCTGACTTAACTGATGCTTTCCCATTAAAATAAAATCGGAGTGATGAGAAGGAAAAGAGTATGGCAGCAGCTAAGGACGTTTTGGAAATGATTTTGACATTAGGCTTAGATACATCAGTGTATCTATGTGTAACAGACTAACATAAGAAATTAAAAGGTGATAAAGCACATTGCATTTTTATCACCGTGTCTAAAAATTAATAATCGCATTGATTGCAGATACTATTGTATAGCATCAGTATTTTTTTATATATTTTTTCATCGTTTGTTATGGTTTAACATGATTATCAAAATGCAGAATTGGCTTGATAGCTGAGAAATGTTTCATCTCACTGAAAAGCCATGGTAGCACTGTATTTGGGCTATTCTTGATGTCCTTAGGAAGAATACTGACAGAAGTGTCTAAGGATGTTTTCAAGCAGTTAGCTGTGAGATATAAAACAGGTTGTTACTGAGCAAGTGAAAGGTTTGAAGTTTTGAATTGCTTTGTTTTATTATGAGAGGTCTCTTTGGGGTCTTTCAAGTGGGTTTTAATATTAGGATCTCAGGTGTTTTAATTAGTTTAGGCTTTTTAATCCCTCCAGACCTATTTCAGCTAACAGCATCTAAGACCTTAGCCCTTTGGCAGGCAGGTGTGTGTAAAAGCAGTGTTATCAGCTCTGTGGCTGCAGAGGGGAGCACACAAGACCCCAGGGGTATTTTGCTGTCTGCACCTCCGAGCAGATGTGTGTGTTGGCTTGCCCCTCTTTTAATCATGCAGCCCCTGGTAACCCTGTCACAAATAAATAGGATAATGATTTTTAAAAATAAATAAAAAGTTTTGGACGGCAAGACGGAGCTGATCAATAATAACCCCACGTGGCAGGCAGCAAGTAGTCCAGGAGGTTCCTGGAGTCCACTGAGGACAACTTCCTCATCCAGGTATTAGACAAAGCAACCAGAGAAGTGTTACTCTACCAGGTACTCACCCATGCAGAAGAGCTCGTTAAAGAGGTTAAGACTGGAGGAAGCCCAGGTTGCAGTGACCATGCCCTGGTTCAACTTGTGGTCTCAAGGGATATGGGCCTGGCTGAGAGCAAAGTCAGGACCCTGAACTTCAGAAGAGCCAGCTTCCAGCTGCTCAAAGAACTCGTGGGTGAGATCCCGTGGGACACAGTCCTTAGGGACGGAGCTGGCAACTCTTTAAGGATATTTTCCTTGGAGCACAAGAGCTCTCTATTCCCATATATAATAAATCAAGCAAGGAAGGTAAGAAACTGGCATGGTTGAATAAGGATCTGCTGTTCAAACTTAGGTAAAAGAAGGAAATGCACAGGCAGTGGAAGCAGGGCCTCGTGCCCTGGGAGGAGTACAGAAACGCTATCTAGATGTGCAGGGTTGGGCTCAGGAAAGCCAAGGCACTGACAGAACTAAACTTAGTGAGGGATGCAAGGAATAACTAGGAGGAATTCTACAGGTACATTGGCCACAAAAGAAGGACTAGGGAGAGTGCAGTGCCTCTGACAAATGAGAACGGAGAACTGGTAACAACAGATGTGGAGAAGGCAGAGATACTTTTGAGGCTTCTTTGCCTCGGTCTTCAGTAGTGGTCAGGCTTCCCATATCTGTCATGTCCCCAGACCTCTAGGCAGGGGCTGGGGGAGCAAGGCCACCCTCATTGTAAGCAAAGAGCAAGTTCAAGACCTCCTGACGCAACTAAACAGCTGCAAGTCGATGGGCCCTGATGACACTCATCCCAGGGTCCTGAGAGAATTGGTTGATGTAGTCGCCAAGCCTCTCTCCATCCTATTTGAAAAATCATGGCAGTCAACAAAGTCCCCGGTGACTGGAAAAAGGGAAACATCACTCCCATTTTTAAAAAGGTAGAAAAAAACAGGGAACTACAGACTGGTGAACCTCACCTCTGTGCCTGGGAAGATCATGGAACAAATCCTCCCGGAGGGATTGCACATGCAGGACAGAGGTGATCCGAGACAGCCAGCACAGCGTCACCAAGGGCAAATCGTGCCTGACCAGTCTGGTGGCCATTTATGATGGGGTGACTGCAGCAGCTGACAAGGGAAGGCTGACCAGTGTCATCTATCTGGACTTCTGTAAGGCCTTTGACACGGTCCCACATTACATCCTGATCTCTGCATTGGAAAGATACAGATTTGAAGGGTGGACCATCCAGTGGGTAAGGAATTGGCTTGATGGCCACACCCAGAGAGTGCTGGTCAATGGCTGAAGGTCCAGGTAGAGGCCTGTGACGAGCATTTTCCTCAGGGGTCTATCTTGGGACAAGGATTTTCAATAACTTCATCAATGACATAGACGATGGGATCGAGTGCACCCTCAGCAAGTTTGCAGATGACACCAAGCTGGGCGGTGCAGCTGATAACCAGAAGGAAGGGATGGCATCCAAAGGGGCCTGGACAGGCTGGAGAATTGGGCCCACGTGAACCTAATGAGGTTCAACAAGTGGAAGTGCAGGGTGCTGCACTTGGGCTGGGGCAATCCTGGACCTGAGGACAAACTGGGTGAAGAACTTGTTGAGAGCAGCCCTGTGGAGAAGGGATTGAGGGTTCCAGTGGACAAAAAGCTCATCATGAGCCAGCAGTGCATGCTTGCAGCCCAGAAGGCCAACTGCCTCCTGGGCTGCATCACCAGAGGAGTGGCCAGCAGGGCAAGGAAGGTGATTGTCCCCTACACTGCCCTTGTGAGGTCCTACCTGCAGTGCTGCATCCAGGTCTGGAGCCCACAGCACAAGAAGGATGTGGGGCTGTTAGAGTGGGTCCAGAGGAGAGCCACTAAGATGAGCCAGGGGCTGGAGCAGCTCTCCTATGAAGAAAGGCTGAGAGAGCTGGAGATGTTCAGCCTGGAGAAGGGAAGGCTCTGGGGTGACCTTGTTGTGACCTTTCAATACTTAAAGGGGTCTTATAAAAAAGATGGAGAGGTATGCTTTACTCGGGCAGATAATGATAGGACAAGAGGGAATGGTCTTAAACTAAAAGAGAATAGATTTAGACAAGACATTAGGAGGAAATTCTCTACTGTAAAGGTTGTGAGGCACTGAAACAGGTTGCCAAGAGCTGTGGCATGTCCCATCCCTGGAGGTGTTCGATCCAGGCTGGATGGGGCCTTGGCCAACCTGATCTAGTGGGTGGCAGCCCTGTCTGTGGCAGGAGGGTTGAAGTTAGATGATCTTTAGGGTCCCTTCCAACCCAAGCCATTCTACAATTCTATGGCTAGAAAACTGAGAGTTTCTCCTCAGCAAGAGGGATCTGTTCAAGACAGAAGACAGGCAAGGGTAACTGCTCTGTCAAGTCAGTGGCAAAGAAAAGTGAAAGACTTTCTGTACTGAGGTTTTTATTCTTCAATTAGCAGAAAGGGTCACAACGTTAAAATTTATAACAGATAAACTTGAAAGGGTCACAACATTAAAATTTATAACAGATAGCCTTCACACCTGAACCATTAAGTCCAAGAATTTAACAGCCTTCAGAAAGGGCTTAACAGGTTGATACATATCTCATGGATAAATAGATGACAGAAGATGTTATATCTTCTGTTAGACAAGATTTGGTTGATTAGGCAGTGTCAGAAAAGGAAGCCGCTCACCTTAGTGGGTCACTATTTATTTGTACAATCCAGCAATTCCGGTGCTTCCAGCTGAAGCATCTGGCACCTCACCGGTATGAGGAACAAGACAGGTGGGCTGTAACTCTGATCCAGTTCAAAGTCTGATGCAGATAAGATCCATAATTCTAAATACCTTGATATGCTCCTTTATCGTTTGTTTTGTTCCTTTTGTTCATGTGGTGCTTTATTATATGTTGGGGGGAGGGAGTGGGAGGGGGTGTTACTCATTTTGCATCCAGATAAGATTTTTCTTCCAAATACATTTCATCAGCAAGGGAAACAATTTACCCCTAGATTCTTGCCTTCTAGGAGTGAGGGTTGAAAACAGCTGATTTTATATAATAGTCATTTCTTCTGTCAAGTCTTTTTTTTTTTTCTTCTCTTTTGAAACACTTTCTTTGGCTTGTGAATTATTACTTTGGGGCAGGACACACAGACACAGACAGACACACACTAGTCACATGTATCAAATGTCTTCCCTTCGTATTATCAGCCGTTATTTTGCTGCAAGAGATCTTGTGAGGACCTGAAGTTATAAGATTCGGGGAAGGGTCTGACACCAAGGTATCACAGTTCAGATTTGCCCTTCATTTTCCCTTTGTTCCAGCTAGGTACCTCGAGGAAAAGAAAGACGTTAGGAACTGTCAAGGTGAATGCAGCTTAGAAAAAGTTTGGCGTGACATCTAAGTGTAGGCTACGTAATGTTTCTAGTCCATGGCAAAGCAATCTGAGTGCATTTGGGTTTTGCACACCTCGTTGAGGTAGCCTCTGCGAGCCACACTCGTATGTGCAGGGTGTGAGGAGAGGCTATTTTGCAAGAACGTCGAGCCATCTGTTTTACAGTAACTTGTCAGCTTGCATTCAGCACCAGTCTCTAAGCAGAGGCATGCGGTTTATATTCTTGTGCTGAGGAAGAAGGGAAGGAAAGTAACACCTGATGCAGCAAAATACCACTGAGCTTGTCCTTACTGAACGTGGGTTGATCCAGATCTTGCTGTCCGAGTTGCACCTGGAGGAGAGCAGCACAAAGATTCTCTACGGAAATCCTCATACAATCCACTGTGAAAATCTTAACCTTGTTCAGCAGAAGGAAATACTGCCTTTATTTTTTATTTTTTTCTAAAATCGCTAACTTCAAAAGCCGCCTTCTCTTCATGGATCGAGAATAAGGCTAGGCCCAGGAAATAATGAGTCCATAGCTGTGTGACTGGGCTGTGAGTTTTCTATAACTTTTCTGTTTGGTTTTGTTACTTGACTCTGGAACTATTTGTTAGGTTTATAAGTTCAAGGCCTGCCTCTTAAACTGTTTAATCCCGTGGCGCTAAGTAGGAGCATGCAAATCAGCTTAGTAAACTATCCAAACACAAAATGTTACGCTCCTCATGGCATCTGGAGGGAGCGATCACAAGATTGAAGTGATTGCTTTCTGCGGACTCAGCTACGCCGATCGACAATGCTAAAATTGGTTTTCCACTTCTCTCCCACCCCGCCATCTCCCTGTACAGCACTGTTTTAACTCTCAGCTTGTTGAATCATGCAGAGGATTGAGAATTTCCTCGCTTTCCTATCGTGCAACAGGTTTAAGCAGCGGGTTTGCGTATGAAAGGGAAAAGGGGAAAACTCAGCCCGTATTACCGCTGGGCATCTTGTAGGACAGGTAGTAGTAGAGACACCCTTTCCTTACAGACTGGAAGAACGTAGGCTTGCTTCTAGTCTTTGAATTTCCAACAGTGCATGGCAGGGTCATGCTGCAGCGCTGGAGGCTGCGGAAGAACAATTACTGTGCTGCTCATTTACAGCATTTGTGTGTCCTGAAGCTGAAAACGTTCCTCCTGTAGCCACCTCGCCTCCTTTATCCTGCCATGTGCCACTGGCTGGTGATAGCTTCTCTTGGTATCAGCCCGTGGTAATTACTGTCCAGATTATAGGTACAGTCTTATGCCTAAAAGATTATTTATGCTTCTGTAGAGTACCCACTGTGACCAGGCAGTGTTTTGCGTTACTTTGCACACAGGGAGATGTGAATAAAGACCCTGCCTGACGACAAGGAGTCAGGATCTAGTCTGAACGGGTTGGGGTACGGTGTTGGAAAAGTTGCCTGGAGTCTGTGGTACGTGTAAAACAAAAATGATAAAACCAGTCTTTGTCTTACTGTTCCTAGAGCCCATCCCTGCTCTTTCCTCATGGCAGCGAGACAGCTTAGACTCAGATGAGGCTCGCCTTTCCCCGCAGGCTGGTCGCTTAATTCGCCAGCTTCTGGATGAGGACAGCGATCCTATGCTGTCCCCTCGCTTCTATGCCTATGGACAGAGCCAGCAGTACCTGGATGACACAGAAGTGCCTCCATCCCCTCCCAACTCTCATTCATTTATGAGGTGCGTTGTGATTTCCCCGTGTTGACTTTCTTCTGGCCGTAAAGGGTTTGTGCAGCTGCATCGAGCAGCAGCTCTTGGGATCACATAAGCCATACAGCTGTATTGTGTTGGGCTTCTGTTTATGCTAAGAAGATACCAGTATTTTAAGAAAAGTTCTTGGTAACTAATCATTTCTGTGTTTTTGAATTAACGTCTAGGCAGTTGCTGTTGCTGCAAGAGGCTGTTCCAGCATCCTCTTGTGTTATCTGTCATTACAGAGCAGCCAACACAGCTTTCTCACTTCCGTGGGATTTGCTTTTATTTACACAAAGTTTAAGTGGCCTTCTGAGCATGAAGATGTACTGTGACTGTTTGGATAAACTCTTCCTGCAATCTTTGCTCTTGGCAGGAGGCGGAGTTCTTCTTTGGGATCTTACGAGGATGACAGAGAGGACCTTACCCCTGCGCAACTCACCCGGAGGATTCACGGGCTGAAGAAAAAGATCAGGAAGTTTGAGGAAAAATTTGAAGAGGAAAGGAAATACCGAGTGAGTCTCCAGAAGCATTTGTAAGGAAAGGCATGAGGTAGCTGGAAAGGGAAAGGGCATCAGGGGAGTCGGTCAAACTTACACAGAGAGCTTGAAAGTGTTTTTTTTTTAAAAAGGAAGAAAAAAAAGCTTCTTCCCCAAAATGGAAATGTGCATCCATCCTATGCAGATTACCTTTCCAAGCATTTAAGCACACATTTGGGTGTGTAGGAATAGCTATGTTAAACTTTTTATTTGTTTGTTTATTCAAGCTCAGCTTATGGGAAGAACAATTGTGCATCCCGTTTGCATGATGGTAACCCAAGGACACAAGCACATAGCAGAGGAGAGGAGAGCAGCCTTCTTTGCTCCTAAGCAAGGAACCATAGCCGAGTGCTGCTAAGCATTAGCAGTGTACTGTGCTCTAATTAGCCCTGACATGCCCTTCTGATGAACAGAAAGGTTTTTTTTAAGGAACTGAGGCTTCAGATGTGTGCATCTTCATTGGTGATCTAAACCACAGAGGGCAGTACTGAAACTAGAAAAGTACTGGCAGACTTTTCTACCGTGGTAGAAAAGTCCGGATTAAATGTTCAGAGATTGCTGCAGCCTAGCATTTGGGTTATTTCAGTGGTTTTGGATGGTAGGTAGCTTTCAGGGTGGATACATACATCCTAATTTTTCTCAGACTGTTTGTGGTGGGTTTCCCCTGTTTTGGAGTTGCCATCTTGTTAGGAAACAATAGGCAGAAGAACTTCAATGTGGCCCTGCAAGGCACTCCTACAACATAATGTTCGGATTTTGTCATCAGATTTTGTTTTCTTAAAATAAATAAATCTTGTGATTCCCTAAGAGACAATGTGGTGACAGGCAGGGCAGTCAAAGCAAGATCAGAACTGAATTGATCAGAGGCATGCAGGAACCAGTCAGAAGCCTGTGCCCTTGCTCTGTGCTGCTGTTTCTTCTGATGTGACATGCACTTGTTTCAGTGGGTCTCTCCTGTTGGTTGAACACAGATTCAACATGACTGTTCTTTCCTCCCAGCCTTCCCACAGCGACAAAGCAGCCAACCCTGAAGTGCTCAAATGGACAAATGATTTGGCCAAATTCCGAAAACAGCTTAAAGGTGAGCAGCCACCGCTGGTGTACCTTCTGGGGGCAGGTGGACTTTGCCTTGCTTGAATTTGATGTTGGCCAGTGTTCCTGTCACTGTCACATTTTAAAAAAGAAAAAATGCTCCTCTTATGTCCCATATGTCCCTGTTTAGAATCAAAACTGAAGATATCAGAGGAAGACCTTGGCCCTGTGGTGCGCCAACGGAGCAACACTCTCCCCAAGAGCTTCGGTTCACAGCTCGAAAAGGATGATGACAAGAAGCAAGACCTGTCAGATAAATCTGCCAAGCCTGCTGTGGAAGCGACCCTTGATTCTATCCAGAAGAAGCTTCAGGAAAAACGAGCAGAGACAAACCGACCTGAGGATATAAAGGTAAAATATATGCAGTTCAAATTTAGGCCTTTAAGTACAAGTGTGCAACTCGTGGTTGCATGGGCCCTTGTGAAAACCTTGTATTCTTTTACATTTTGTCACAAAGTCTACAAGCTTTACTCCTGGCTCAGCTCACTTGATTTAGTTTCTTTCCCTCTATGTTTGGTGTCTGTGATTTTTTATTTTATTTTGTTTTTAACAGAGCTCTGTTTCTACTGAATGGCATTGTTTGTTCTTTTCTGATGCTCACAGATTCCAAGTAACAGTTCTGAATTCCTGCAGCATTTCCTGCTTTGCATTTCACTGTTTCTGTCACTATTTGCTTTGGGAAAATTCCGAGTCTTCCAGTGATTCTGGAGATTAATTCATCTATTTTCTTCTAGATCTCTCCAAAGCTGAATGCTCTTGTCTCAGGGCATTTTATCACAGCATTTCTGAGTGTCACGTTGAGCTCAGTTAGTTTCTGTCATCTCTGAGAGGTCTCAGCAGAGAGGTCTTTTAGTCTGATGTTGCTAGTTCCTGAGTTTGGGGTAGCCTTGGAAATGAAGTCCTTGAGTCCGCTGTTGTGTGAATTGTGCAATTCTCTATAAGAGAGGGGCAGACAGCATTATCTTCGTTTACTAGATCTGCAGAAGTGTTTGGCTGTTTTCTGAAGGTAGCAAGAATACACAGTCTTGACCTTTTAAAGAAGGCATATGATAGGATTTGGTGCAGTGGCAGAGAGAGAAGGCAAGTTCACTGGGGAAGCTCTGGCAAACTTAGGAAAGCCTTTTCCAACTGTCTGCCCTTTTTTTGGCTTGGTCCCTTCAGCCTGTCTGCTGGAGCTTTTCACTTCCTAGCAGAATTGGCAGAAGGAGATGGTCTGACTGCACTTCAGTTCTCAGCTAAGCGTGTTTGTGGCAGTCAAAGCAATGATGGCAAGCTTTGCAAGAGATTTTCTGGAGCTTGTCTCAGATTTGGAAGACAAGAAGGAACATGCATTTTGTTGCTGGACTTATAACTTGGATCACTGTAAGTGAAAAGCAGCCACTGTCATTAAAAGTTGCTTAGCATTGGTTGTTCAAAGCATGCTGAGAATCAATAAATCCCCATTATGTACATGCAATGCTTTCATATACAAAGTTATCTGGTTTTATTTGCTTGTGTTGTGTATATGGCTCTGTGCATGAGAAGTTGTTTCAGAAATGTAGTTGGAAAAGGTGCGGGGACTAGAAAGCAAAGATGAGTCTTCAAAACATTATTGACAAAATGCCAGGCCATTTGTTAGGCCACAGATTAGTATGGTTGGAGTCTAGGCATTTAATTTTTTTTCTTCCTCTTCTCTCTCTGACACTTTTCACAGGACATGACAAGAGATCAGATAGCAGCTGAGAAAGTGGCTCTTCAGAAAGCTTTGCTGTATTACGAAAGCATTCATGGCAGACCGGTATGTACAGCAGCATTTTTTCAAAGTATGTCTTTGTGTGTCCTTGTCTGTGGTAAGTGACCCCCCCAATGCTCCTTTGATGTCACAGTCACCAGGACTTCTTGCTGTTCTAACCACAGTCACCTCCCTGCTTCTTCACTACTGCTGCTGCTGAGTCTGTTCTCAGCAAGACGGTGTCTGCACACAGTGCTGGACGTGACACGTACCTGTAGGACTGAGCCTACGGGCCGAATGAAGTTGACTGTGCGTTACTGTGGCATCACACTCACTAGGATCCACAGACACTCAGTTTGCAGCCCAGCTGATTCAGCAGCTTAGCTGGGGATATGGTATACACAGGAATAGTTAATTGTGCATGGTCCCCCATCCAGCCAAGAATTTTGCAATTGGCTAGTATTAATGGCTAACTGGAATACAGGTGTGCAAGCAATGCACGGTCTTAGGGGGAACTACATCTTTCTCCCAGCGCCTTGCTATTTGCAAGGAGGCATTTGCACCTTGCAATTTGCTAATCCTTTTGTGCCGGATTCATGAAATAGTTTGTTTCCTGAGCATCGTGACATAAGTTGAGAAGAGATTTTTTTCTTCTCCTGAGAAACTGACATTTGTTTCCATGTGGAAGGGTACGAGGTTTCTGTATGTTTGATCTTAACAAAGCAAAAGTGTTTGTGAGGACAGAGAATTAAATATTGTGACCTGTTGATCCCTTCCATGACAAAAACACGGTGGGTTCCAAACCACCGAGTACTCTGGTTGGCTTTGTATGGATCCCTCCTCCTCTTTCACTTCATTATCATCTTTGTTACCATCTGTAGAGGTAAAGTAACTTCATTTCAGAGTGGTGCTAATTCCTTGGCCACTGGCTTGGGAACAGCAAATTACTGCTTATAAACAATATTTGATTAGTACAGCTCACAAATCTGTCATTCTCCTACTGCATGGCAGTCCTGATTTCTTCCTTCCTTTTGCTTCTCAATTATTTCCTCCTTTGTCCATTGTTTTAAAAACCCTTGCTAATTTAAATAAATGCCTTCGTGAAGAACTAATACCGTACAGTCACGTATACCAGCAGGTGAAAAGTGTGGTTGTATGAAAGGACGTGTGCAATTTTATTATTGTATAAAATAGCAAAAGGCCAGCACAAGAGAATTTGCTTAAATCTGCCTGGTCTTTTCAAGCAGAATCCGAGTCTGCTTTTGCTATTACAACGACATAAATCAGCAGGTGACACCTTGTTGAAGTAAACTCACTTAAGTCTGTTTAAAAAGAGAGCAAGCCCAGAGCCTGTCTTGTCAGAATACCTTTCCCCCCACACACACACCTTCTGATGCTTTATTTATCCAACCACTTTTTAATGCATTTGTTTGTAAGTAAGCAGTCTATACCTAGCAACGTGGAACTAGCAAGGAAGGCTGCGGCTGATCAGCTTTTGCTGTACCCAGCTCCTGGCACTGCAGCAGTGGAAAAATACTGAGAGCTTGAGGAGAATGGGGATAGTTCAGCCAAGATTTTTTTTTTTTTTTTTAAGATATTTAACTAAACAAGAAAAACAATGGAGCTCAGATTTATTGTGCAGCTAGGTCTTTCTGTACCAGTGACAGAGGAACCTTCAGAGGTAGAACTGAGCTGTTTTAGTTAAGCGAAAAAGTCCTCTAGAAATTCTCAAGCTGCTCCAACAATGTGAGCAATGGTCTCTTCCTTGGCTGCTGCTGTTTGCCATATGGAGCGTGCTCCAGGGTTGTGTCAAAGGCTCTGTTATTCTGACAGCTTTTTTGCATTTTGATGTTCTCCCAAAATATATTCAGGTTTCACTGGTATTACTAATGTTTACCTAGTGAGACAGTTTGCCCTTGCGCAAAGCTTTTTCTTTCAGAGCCTGCTTTCTGTTTAAATGTTCTGGTGCACGTCTGCAGGGCTGACTCAAGCCTCGTACACTGAACTTCCTTGCCTAAATTAATTCGTTGTGTTCTTCCTCTGTAGTGATATTCAGACTCTGAAGCATGTAATTTATTTTTTCTATTCCTAAGCATACCTAAGGATTTTCTGCCCATTCTGAGGCTTATGTTTATCTTCCTGTACAGAACAGGGGCATTGATCTACTTTGAAATGTCAAGAACTGAAGGTTTGGTTCTCAGTCTCAGCATAGTCTTTTTTTTTTCTTCTTTTTTTTAATAGCAGAGGCTGCCTGAGCCAACAGTAGTGCTGTGCCTCGTGTTCTATTAACTGCTAATGTGGTAAAGCTAGGAGTAATATAAGTCCTGTAAGCTTTCTCCAGTTTCTCCAATTTTATGCTTGATTTGTTGCAGAGAGACGTCCACAGTTGCAGTGGCTAGCCAATTGCCTCCAATTGACTGCAGACATATAAACACAAAATTTGATATAGAGAGTGTTCAGTGAGTCGTGTGATGCTGCTCACATCCCCCTCATCCACACGAGCTGTTTGCTCACTCGATGAACAGCCAGTTTGAGGTTGTCAGGTATGGGAGCCAGACCGCTCTTCAGAGGTGTGAAGAAGTCTGTAGAGCTCAAACTGCTCTCTGATACGCACCATATCAGGCTTGGAGATGCTTACGTTGAGCCCAAAAAGCAGTAAAAAGCTCTTCCTTCTTCTTTCTCCCTGTTCATCTGCCCCCCAACAAAGGGAAGAAGCTTAATTTATTAGGAGGAAGGTGCTACCTCCGGATTCTTAGAGTCTGTTCCTGCCAGTCCCGCTCCTGGCAGTATTTTACAGTACCTTGTCTGCCCCTTGCCAGTCAATGCCCTCTTCTGCTCTGGTGGGATGATGTGAAAGCTTTAAAAAGCTTACTCCAATGAAAGTCAGCTGCAGACAAAACAAAACACGGTTCATCTTAAAATTTCCTCCCTATCTCAAGCCGTATTCTCTTTCCTCCTGTTTCTACGGTGGCAGGGGAGACCGTACAAAGTTCATCAGGGTTAATACTGTCGATTTAGATTTTTACACCAACTGGCGATTGACAGCAGTAAAAAGTCTTGGAATCTACAAATGATATCGGAGTCCGTTAAGGCTTCCTCTCAAAAGAGTTTTATAATTTGAAGTTCAACAAAAGATCTAATGGAAGGACAGTCATAGGATGTGGGTTAGACACTGCTGCATGCAAAGAAAGATGATGACCAGGTTGGTTGGCTAAATGTTTTGTTTTCTAACCCTGCTGTAACAAACCACTGAAGAAACAGAAACCAACTCCTTTGCAACTAGTGCTTAGTTGGGCAGCCCTTTGCTTTCCCACACTAGCTATTGTCCGTTTGTCCGTTCGGCCTTCCCTTCTGTGCTGTCAGTACCACTGAGGTTTTCTGCTTAGCATGGATCTGAAGGATCAACAGAAATGAAAACTAGCAGTTTGCAATACTCAGACTAAGGAAGGAGCGTGACATGCAGCTAGGAGGTGTGGAGTTATGGACAGAGTAGTGTAAGTAGGGCTCAGGGTGGGTGTTCCAGCACTGTGTTGCCTGCTCTGTGCCACAACAGCTGTGATAGTTTCACCCTCTCTCAGGTGTGTAGTAACTCTTGTCCCCAGCAAAGTTGCTGGGAGGAAGGGTGGAGGGGAAAGGCAGGGTATTAAAAAGACAAGGAAGGGCTATCTTGCAAGGGAAGTAAAGAGGAAGAGCAAAACAGGAAAGTCAGCCTTTGTGAAATCCATAGTTTAACTTCCCTGGGAAAGCTTCCTTGGGGAGGCAGTCATGGCAGCTCTTTTCTCTTTTCCTGGATCATAAACTGCCGCTGGGGTCCCAGCCACAGGAATAAGGGTGGGAAACCCCATGTTGTGTCTCGTAATGGTAGATATGATTAGAAGCACAGACTGCTGTCTCCATGGGTCATTTTGTTTTCTGTGAAAGCTGGTCGTTTAAATCTCCTGTCTTACACAGCCACATAACAAGCCACCCCACAGCCTGGGTGCTGTTCCATCAGGCACCTAGGACAGCAGATGCAATGACATACCCAAGTACTTTAGCATTTCTGATCCGTGCTAGTGCTGTTATCATCGTTATGAAGTTCCCTTTAAGCCCCTCTGGATAATGGTGATAACAGGCACATATGTGGTAGAATGGAGTATCTGCTGCTGCAGAATTCATGTTTCTCATTTCTTTTTCCTTTACAGGTTACCAAAAATGAACGACAGGTGATGAAGCCCTTATACGACAGATACCGCTTGGTCAAGCAGATCCTCTCCAGAGCCAACACCATCCCTATCATTGTAAGTGAAACTTGCCTTCAGGGGCTCTTACTTCAGTGTAGAGCTGAGTAAACAGGATTCACTACACCTCTGCATACAGCACGATCAGTACAGCCACCTCCCTCATAACCTAAAGACCAGGTAAACGTGTGAATCAGTGGCGCACCATACACTGAAGTCAGGCGAAGCTGGGGATTCAAGTGCCCGCTCATTAGCCATGGGACACATCTCACTTTTTGATGTTTCTCATCTTTCCATTGGGCTGCTTCTGTTATTTCATCGTCTTATGTTTGGCTACAGCCTGATTTCCCTTGCCTTACCAATCCACTCGGAACTGCAGGTCTTCCATGTTGCTCGGTTACACAGGAACATAGACCTCCCTGGGTCTCAGGGCAGAGATACCAGTCTCCTTGGCTGAGAGAGAGGGGAACAGTCTCCTGACACTGTACTTGTATTGAAGAGATTCTGTAAGTGGTAGATGCTTCCTCACTCAAGCTGGTGGCAAGGAAACGTTGCTGCCAGCTTGGAATCCAATGCACCCCTCTAGGGAGCAAACGTAGCATCTCAAATTCTAGACAGCTTGTGTAGGCCACTTTTAAAAAAATATTTGACCTAAATACACACCCAGATTTTTTTTTAGCCTGTCTAAAGAAAGAGATTGTTTTATCTTGGTTCCTATTTTCCCTGTCATGTATGGCCCCTTACCATTTCCACTGTTCCCAGGCAGCACTGCTGTGATGGCTGTTTTTTGTAGGCTGTTTGCTGAGTTGGACGGACTGGCACATCATTACTTGGGTGCAGTCAAACACACTGCCAAGTAGTTTTCTTCTGCAAATAGTGGGAGGTTGTCTTGCATTTAAAACAAAAGCTGTTCCTCTTTGAATATGCCAAGTTCTCCCCAAAATTTGTGCTGTGAAGATGCTGCTTCCCATCAGAAGGAAGAAACCCTGTAGTTGTGTGTGGACAGTCTAAGGCAAAGCTCTCAAAAGAGAGCTTAGGTCCTCTTTAGACAGGAAACTGAAACTGCACAGTGGCTAGCACAGGAGAGAGGAGACTGGCTTTCCCCAGCCCCTCTAATGAGAGCACTGAGAGTCTCATGCAGAGGAAGGATGCATTTGAAAATCCATCTCTACATCATCGGGCACTTCAGTGGGAAACCCAGCTCCTGGAAAGCAGGGCTGGAGAGTCCAGCCGGCCTTACACCATAGCTCTGAAGAGTCAACCAAGTGTGTGCGTGCGTGTCTGTGTGTACAGGCCTCAGGCTGGGGGGTTATTTTCTTGCAGCCTTTACTTTGTAGTTCCTGCCCAGCTAGTATTCCAGCATCCGAGGATTTTTCTTAAGTGTTTGACAATGATGTTCCTTTCTAAGCAAGATCTTGAGAGAAAGCGGTCCAAGGTTCAGAGGGTTTGCCAGGCACGGTTTTGTTCTTTAAGAAATGGATTGTTCCTGATGGTCTGGCAATGAACTGAGAGAGAGTGAATGAGTGAGTGAGAATGAGCTGAGAGCAGGTGGTGGAGGAGAAGGGGGTTCATAATGTAACGTACTTGTTAACACCTGTCACAGGGTTCCCCCTCCAGCAAGCGGAGAAGCCCTTTGCTGCAGCCAATTATCGAGGGCGAAACAGCTTCCTTCTTCAAGGAGATAAAGGTGAAGACCTCCAGCTGCTAACTAATTGCTCAGTTTGCATCAATTTTTCCCCTTACACCAATGAAAGAGAATGATTGATTGATTTTTCTTTTCCATCAGTGTTGATTTTTTTGCAGTGTCTTCCTGAAAAATCAGTAGCTGCTTTAAGCCTGTCCAGTTCTGATCAAATTCTTCCCTTGTTGTAGATACGACTAAACATTTTCCTTGGCTTTGCATTCTTTCCCTTCTTCCCCCTCCCTTGTCACCTGCATACAATGTATTTTACTTTGCTGAAAAAACTCACAGTTACCCTTTGCACCTTGGGTTGTAATTGTTGTCTTGCTTTCCTCCTTTTTTTTAATAACACTAACTTGTTTTGCCATAGTATCTCTCACTCCAAAGCTCTGTGACTTGCACACAGCACCCTGGCTGGAATGAGATCTCACAAAACTAACACTCACACGTGGAGTGAACCAGGCACTTAAAGGATTCATACCTTCTCCCATTCACATGGTTATTTTATCCGGGGCTCTTTTTCACTATTTTACAAATGATATTTCTAAGCAAGTAATAAGAGAACGGAATTAAGGACAGTTCGGTTCTGTTTGTTAACACGCGGTCGGATTTGGATGGTAGGATGGTTGTGTTTCTTTCTCGTGCTGCTGCGGGGAGGTAGCTGCTGGTGGTGAAGACTTAAAAGATTGGTCCTGCTTCCCCTGAGAAGGGAAGTCCAGCTGTCAGCTAGGACAAGCAGCGTGGAGCTGGGCCCTGGTCTGCTTTTGTTTCCATTGCAGTGTAACAGGAAAAAGCATTTCAACACACTCGTGTCATCTATGCGTTATCCAGCCAGAGTTTGGTTCATGGTCTACATACTGCAAACCTACACATCCAAGGTGGTTCTGTGACAAGGCAAGTCAGGTAGTTTGTATGTTAATGAGCACACATTCATTAAAACCAGATTACAGACTGAAGCACATTCAGCTGCTGTTTGGAGGATGGTTAATGAGCGCTGAGTTCTCAGCATTTTCTAGATAACTGCTGGATCAAGTCGGTGACAGTGCTCTGGGCTGGGTTATTGGGTTGGTTTGGGTATTTTGTGTCCTCTATTTTTCAGCTGTGCTTGCACCCAGTGTCAAAAGTTACAGCTATGAAGCGCGGTGACCTTTGGTGACTGGTGTGGGTAGTCCTGCATCGGGACAGTATCTCTGCAGCTCACCAGTGTCCTGCAGGGAGCACAAGCATGGAGAGCAGTGGTGTCGCTGACAAAGATCAGAGTGACATTAAGCCCATTAACGCATGCCAATTAACATTAACTGGGGCCCAGTGAAGCTGCGCACAGCAGATTTTCACTGTGCTACACTCAGAGAAAACTGCTAAAAGGCCCGAGAGTTTTCCCACTGTACAGGTACATTGTGAACCTGTCTTGACGAGCCCCACTGTCATTTTCCTGTTGTTTTTTTCCAAGTAGATGTGGGAGCTGGCTAAAAGCTCGAAGGGTGGTTTGAGTGATGCTTTGCAGAACGTTTGGGTAGAATATCTTGAATATTGACTGTGTTTAGAAAATCACCGGCGTCCTTGCTTGCTGGGAGTACTGGTGTTGGCTTACTCTGGAGAGTTTGTATTTGTAGCTCGGTAAACTTTAAAGGCCTCACAATTGCCTAAAGATCCAAACGGGTGCGAGCCAAATGGATGCAGTCAATGAAGATAATTTTGGTTAGAGATGTAAATGGCAGAGCAGGTTTAAAATAAGACTCCCATATAAGATGTATTCAGAGCAATGGCCTTGTCCGTTAGAGTTCTTGCTAAGATTATTATTTTTTTTTAATTTGCTCCTTCATTTTAAACAGCAAAATGCTTTAAGAGGTCTTGTGACAGGCAGATGTAGCGTTTTGGCACCGGGGTCTAAACAAGTGAAATTTCTACACTGTCCTTTCCTCCCATGTGCTTTCTTTGGCAGGAGGCTTGCTCCCGAGCTCTGGGCCAGAATAATCCTCGCTGGCTTGGGGTGCGTGCTCGTGCCCTGGAGTGAGGCAGGCAAGCCAGCCTGCTGTGCCAGCCCCCATGAGCTGACACAGGCTCACAAGTGTCCGTGGGGAAGAGGCTGCTGCCAGATGTGCAGCTTCAAGTCACATGGAGACTTTGCTTCTCTCTTGGGGAACAGTTTCCTACATTGCTTACGAAAATGGTCATTTCCTTTCCTCTCCAGAACTGGAATCCAGAAGCAACTTGCTCTCACAGCAAGGGGGCTTCTCCTTGGGTGCTGAAGGATTCCCCTGAAATAAGAGCATCATTTTTACTGGTTAGACTGACTTAGCAAATCCTTCGCTGCACCCCAGCAGTGATGGCATTATCCTGTTTCAGTCCGAGCTGCCATTACCCAGCTGGGCAGGACGGCACGCCTGGGGTCCTGTGGATGGCAGGGAGGGATGGTCTCCCTTCCCCCTTTCCAGCCTGAAGTTACCTGCAAGGTTTATCAACAGTACGTGACTGCTGTTACAGCTGCGATTCTTCTCGTGAAGGGACATTTTGTGCCTTCTGTTTAAGCTATACAATTTGTCTGGAGAAAGGATCTTACCTAGTCATGTGCTCCAAACTGCCTTAATTTTCACTAGCTCCCTGCAGATTCTTCTGAGATGTTTTCAAACTTCTCGGTATCTTTTATTATTACCATTATTATTATTATTATTTCCCTTATTGCTCAAAGCTTCTCTGCGGCTAACCTCCTTTCCATCCTCAAGCCTCCATCATGGTTGCAATTCTTGGCCTCTGGCTTTGGTTTGCATTTTCATCTCCTAGAGCTTTAAAATGTAAAGAAAGCTCTGGGCAAATTCCAATTTCAGGTAAATTTATGCATTTACAAAACACTGACTTTGGGGATTTAATGGGGCTATGCCAGGTCCCAGTGTTATTTTCTCCCTTTTTGCCTGAAATATGGGAGCAATCTCTTAGGAATAATTTAACTATTAGGAAGGAATCACACAAAGAAAATAGCTAGTTTTGATCCCACTGCAACAATATATTTTTGCATACAGTTGAAGTCTTCAATAACATTAGTCCTCAAAAGCTTTTAAAGATATATATGTAAGCATGTATGTATATATAAGCATATATACATGTTTAGATCCTTCCTTGTTAGAGATACACGGTGGTAAAATATATATATACAAGTTACCTATGAGACTTAATGTCCATGCTAGCATTTATCGCCTTTTTCTAGTGCTCATTCCTTACATTAAAGTTGAAAACTACCTTCTAGAAGTGTCTCTCTAAGTAAGAGTCCTGTATCCTGAAAATGCAGATGATTTCTGGGCAGTGTCACAAGACAAGCCCTGCGTTTGAGAACGCTAAGAATTAGCAAGTACTGAGGGTAGCAGAGATATCCCAATGTTCTGCCTGTAAATGTTAGAAAAGCTTTGAACACGTTGAATTCATCAGCTTACTTCGGGGAAACTGCAGTGGGCAGAGTGCTTCCCCTCCATCTTCGACGTGTTCCAGCTAAATGGTATAAAGACGATGTCAGGATCACTGACATCATATTGCTAATGCAATAGCAAGCCCTTACACTCAATCAGATCCAATATTTGGCCATAGAAAGACTGATCTGAGCTCCTCATCCCTCTAAGAGCATTTGAGGTCGTGAATTCTCAGCCGTTAGAGAGAGCTGTCGAGCTGTGTCAGCTGAGAGAACACTTCGCATGTTCACCTGGCAATCCGTGTGCTGTCTTGGGTGTTTGCAGGGCAACATAGAGGACCACGGGTAAGCTTTAGACGTGGCTGTACATGTTTTTATTTGTATCAGAATAAAGCAACAGCTTACTAAGAAACCTGGATATTTCTTCACTGTTTTGTTGCCTCGGGTTTCCTTAAGCAATCTGAGCTGGTAATCACAGTTCCTCTGGGTGCAGGGACTCTTCCTGGTGATATTCTGGTGTATTGTCTTGCTTAGCAATCAAAGTGCTTGCTCTTATCAGCTTCTTTCCATATCTGTTCCCAGTGCATGTCGTGAAAGGAGATGCTTGTTTCTGAGAAGGGGAGCGCTAACTCACTCTGTTATGGGGGTGTTCTGTCCTTCTGCGTAGGAAGAAGAGGAGGGCTCCGAGGAGGACTGCAATGTGAAGCCAGATTTCACAATTACTATGAAAACGGATTTCAACGTGCGTAGCTTCTTGGATCAACTAGAAGATGATGCTGATGGCTTTGTGTCCCCGGTGGATGATAAGATGCCATCAAGGAGCAACCAGGATATGGGGCTTTCAAATCTCCATGAAGCATCCATGTACGTTGAATTTGCAGACAACTTCAAAAAGTTACTTCTTGATAAGATGGCATTTTATCTGTAAGAGAAGTGTATAGATTTTGGTTTTTTTTCCATTTATGTTCTGATTCAGAATCTTTTGCGCTTCAGCTCTAAATGCAGTAGACCCTTATATGAAAGAATTTGGGAGAAAACTACCCTGATACTGATATTGACTTACGTATCTTTGGATTCTCGGACTGAGTGGTAGCTCCACTTCACCTATGGCGAGCCTTTATCATGGAAACAATCCTGTGCCCTACAAGATTTTTAGTTTTTGGAGACATCAAGTAGAGCTAGTCTCGTTAGTCTTAAACACCGAGGTCTGATGTGCCCACACGTATGTGGTAGCCTTTATTTGTGTCCATTGAATCATGATCCTATAAAAGTCACCAAAATCATGTCCATCTTCAGCTAGTGAGTTTCACAGAAGTTAGTGATGAATTGTGTGATGCACACTTGACCTCCTTTGAGGCTTCAGCCTAATTATATAATCATTTTGCTGAAATAAATGCAGAGAGCTTTGTATTGCAGTTAACATCGGGTTGTCAGGGCTGCTTTCAGGAGCAGCTCTCTCGCTTGGCATCTATACAACCATGCATTTGTATATTTACTCTATGTTTTCAGTTACAATTATGTACATAAGTATAATCGTGTTTATGTTTCAACCCAACAGCCCTGAACTATTAGAGCAGCTGCAAGAAGTCAGGGAGGAGAAAAAGCGAATCAGAAAAAAATTAAGAGACTTTGAAGATAATTTTTTCCGACAAAATGGAAGGTAATTTCTCAGCTGTCCCTCTGTCCTTCAGTTACTCTTAAGTTCAGTTTGGCATTTACAAAGGCCTCCAACTGTGGAAAGTTATGTGAATTCACTGTTACATATTGCGTTGTCATCATTGCTTCACCCACATTCATTACAGTTGCCCGTTAAAATTAATGACTTTTTCCAAAGAACTTGAAGGACCACAGCCTCTTAGACAACATTTTCTTAGGAAAAGCAGTGGGAAGTACAAGCATAAATACTGAAAATCCAACTGCCTCTAGCACAATTAATAGTATGTTTAGATCTCTGTCCTATTCTTGCTTGGTATGAGGTAATATGAGTTATTCATACACTAGTTTAACAAGTATTTCTGCTTCAGTATAACTAAACGTGTTCCTCAGAAAAAGTTCCTCAGGAATGAGCTGGTAAAACGCTTTCATATATTTCTACTCCTGAAATTATTATGCTGGAGGGAAGGGATGTCATCCAGAGGAACCTGAACAGGCTTGGGAGGTGGGCCTGGGCAAAGCTCATGAAGTTCAGCAAGGCCAAGTGCAAGGTCCTGCACCTGGGCCAGGGCAATCCCAAGTACGAATACAGGCTGAGCAGCGAGTGGATTGAGAGCAGCCCTGAGGAGAAGGACCTGGGGGTGTTGGTTGATGAGAAGCTCAACATGAGCCGGCAGTGAACACTTGCAGCCCAGAAAGCCAACCGTTTTTTGGGCTGCATCAAAAGCAGCACGGCCAGAAGGGCGAGGGAGGGGATTCTGCCCTTGTGAGACCCCATCTGGAGTACTGCAGTCAGCCCCGTGGCCCCCGCCACAAGAAGGGAATGGAGCAATTAGAATGAGTCCAGAGGATAAGGGCCATGAGGACGACCAGAGGGCTGAAGCACCTGTACTATGAAGCAAGGCTGAGGGAGTTGGATTTTTTCAGCCTGGAGAAGAGAAGGCTTCCAGGGTGACCGTACAGCGGCCTCCCAGTACCTGAAGGGGTTCTACAGGAAAGCTGGGGAGGGACTCTGTCAGGGAGTGCAGTAATAGGACAAGGGGTAATGGTTTTAAATGAAAAAGGGTAGATTTAGATCAGATATAAGGAAGAAATTCTTTACTCAGAGGGTCGTGAGGCACCGGAACAAGTTGTCCGAAGGAGTTGCGGATGCTCCCATACCTGGAAGTGTTAAAGGCCAGGTTGGATGGGGCTTTGAGCAACCTGGTTTAGCAGAAGGTGTCTCTGCCCATGTCAGGGGGGTTGGAATTAGGTGATCTTTGAGGTGCTATCCAACCCAAAACATTCTATGGTTCCCACCATCCTGAGAGATTCTTGTAAAATCACTGAATCTTGAGTTTCACTTAAGCTTAGAGAAATCTGAATAAGTATTTTCTTCTTGTGGTTCCAAGCCAAGAAAAGCTGTATTTTATTTTGGCATCTAGCAGGCTGACAGTCAGATGGCTCCTGAAAAGGAAAGGGTTCTATTTGTGTTGTTTTGTTTTTTTTCCAACTGTTGTATAGAAGCTGGCAATTCCAGTGAAGCAGGACATGCTTCAAATAAGATTTTGCATTTAGAACCATGGCATTCTATTCAGCCTCAACATTTAAGCTTCCCCCACTTTGCCAGGGCATTTGCTTGCCCCTGTCGTCTTGTCTCAAAGAATAACCATTTCTTTGTGTTTATTCCCTGATGGGGAGTGGTGGGGGTGAGCTGTCTTGTCGGTCTTACTCCTGATATCGTTGGGGGGTGGAGGGAGGCTGCTGAGGGAAGATGTCCTGGCATGGAAATCCTCATGACCTCTTTTTACCCCCCCTAGGAACGTGCAGAAAGAAGACCGCACTCCTATGTCCGAAGAATACAATGAATACAAGCAGATTAAGGCCAAGCTGAGGCTGCTGGAGGTCCTGATCAGTAAAAGAGATATTAGCTCAAAGATCATGTAAAGGAGGAGATGCGTTTTGCCAGTAAACGTAGAAGAGAGAGCACCAAGTGGACAACTGCATGAAGTGGATGCACCAGGAGCCTGGCTGGGGAGGGCTGAGGAGTTCCCTGGGAACTGAAGGGCCAATCCCAGAGGCAGGAGGGGGAGGAAGGGTGGCTTTCCATCACTCTCTACATTTGCTGTTGTCCACTCTTTCTCCAGGCCTGATGCCCAAATGGAGTGTGCCAGCGTAGGAGACATGATGCTGTCCTCAGTGACTGCACAGAAGGGATTCTTGTGTTTTGATTTGCTTACAGATCCTGTAATATTTAGAATATCAAAGCCAACCATGCTCTTCTTTATTTTTTTTCTCCTTTCCAGGATATCATAGCAAGAGACAAAGTAGCATGAATAGTGATTAAATCATCAAATAGCTTCCACTTTAGTTTACCAGCCATGTGCCCTAACTTGATCTCACATAAAGGCACGGGTCAGATAGCACCAAGATTGTTCTCTTGTAGCTACAGTAAAGATTTGCTCAGACTTTTGACCAGACTGTTTGGAATCCAGCATCTTCTGTTGCTCTTTCTGAATGCTGGAAGATTATCCTGGTTATAGCCCCAAACTCGTTTGAGTTACAGGGGTGACCAGGGCCTGGGGTTGAGTTGTTGCGTTTTGTTTTTTTTCCCCCTGCTTATTTTTTTGACTGCCAATTCACTGAACTAGGAGAAAGTACCTACATCTGTTTGGGGTAGCAAAGAAAGCGCAGCAGGGCTCCTGCCCGCTTGTTCTACTTGGCAGGAGGTACTCTAAGGTTATGACCACGTGTGGGCAACTGGGAAGAAAAGAAGTTTTTATCAGCTCCCAGTCAGAACCTCTTGGGATTCTGGTAGCTGCTCAGTTAAATGCCTGCTGCCAGGTATCTGGAAGACCCGCCACGTGTGCTTCGTTATCTGTTAACGAATACAAGAGCCCAAGGTGAATGGTCAATGTCGATGTCGTATGGACTTGCTAGCCTACATCTTGTTCTTTGTTGTACACCATCAGGCAGCATGGGCTGGAGCAAGGACACTGTGACTGTGGCAACAGCAGACTGTATTTTCTTCCCAGTGGCTTTGTTGTGTACAGGCAGTGCTGCGGCAAAGAATACTGCAGGGAACCGAAAGCCCCAAGCCACACGTCGCCCATGGAGAGGGCTTGTGTCTCAGGTGCAGGACTGGACAATTCGACATTTCCACCTTTATGGCTTTCAGAAAAGAAGCCCCTGGGACACCAGATTCCACTTCTCTTGTCAGACAATCACTGCCTGAAGGAGTGAAAGGCAGCGAGTTCAGGAACGAGGAGCTGAGGGCCGGTACCTGCGGTGTAACGTCAGCCACCTGGGCTTGCTCTGGCACTCCAGAAGCTCGTATGCACAGGCTGATACTGCCAAGCAACGCTTCCTGCTGGAACCAGGACACAGCTTTTGGGAACAGGTCTCAACCCCGAAGTCACGGAGCAACGCTGCCCTGTACGTCTGTCCCCTGGAAGCTCGCGCACAGGAGCCAAGCAGCCAAGGCCGAGCGCGGTGCCCCCTATCACAGCCGGGCCTCACGCAAGGCACAGGGGAGCAGGCACGCAGTGGACTCCTGGCACCGTTTCTCCCTTTCCTTTTCTGTGGGCAGGTGGGCCCACAAACGTGTTTGGGTTGTGCTACTCAGACTAACCCCCCCCTCAACTTGCTCTATGTGCTGTGTTAATTCTTGCCAAAACCGGAGCTGAGGGCAGGTCTCTTCGGGATCCCATAAACCCTTCAGAAGGCAGCCTTCCTCCCCTGGTTCTGCCCATTAGTACTCTGCCTGGGTAAGACAGTGATGAACTTAATTATTAATGAAAGCACTTAGGAGGGGGACTTGGTTTCTACTGATTGCAGGATTGCACCCTCCTAATGAAATCAGTGGAGACTGAATTTCTTGTTTCCAAAGAGTCTGGAAAACTTGGGTGCTGACCTGGGGCTTGGCTTTTCGGAGATGTTGGGTTTCCATAGGTGGGTGACGTGGGTCTGTGCCTCTGCAAATCAATCTGATCCTCTGAGTGTTGTCAAATGGGCTCAGAGACCGCTTTTGAAGAGGTTTGGCTGCAAGGGACGCAACCGCCTGTCCGAACACGGGGCAGCCCAAGGAATCAGAGCTGTGCCTTTGTCCTTCTGCCTGGTCTTAGGGACTTGGCAGAGTCTGCGGTCAGCTCTCCCTGGTTCCTTTAGGTACAGCTGCCGAGCCGTCACGCGGTACTCCTCTACCAGTAGAAGCGTGCGATGAGCGTTGGGGCTCCAAAAAGTCGTTGTTGCAGCCCGGTGGTGGTGTTCAGGCCCAGTTCATTGAAGTGCTTCAAAGCTTGGATGGTGAAGGTGTGCAGCAAGCTGAGCTGCGTTTGGGATTCCGCTAAATTACAGCGGACCAAAGCTCGAGCACTTCGGTGAAGCTGGCCTAGACATCGTCACATGGTCACAAGTAGCGGTTTCTGCCCTTTCTTCCTAGTCATACATTTTTCACTGGGCCAAGGCTTTCCAGGAGTACGTTTTCTCTGCTTGTTTTTAAAAGCCTGTTTGCACTGTGTACTGATAAATTATCTGTTTTGCTGGGTTTTGCCCCTGACAAATCTTGATAAATGATACGTAGGGAACAGTCCATCTTATTTTTAAACTGAGGAGATTGTAGCATTTTCTGATGCGTAGTTACCGCTGTTTACATGGCATATTGCTAGAATTTCAGCTAGTTTGTATGAAATGTAAGTACAATTATGCACTTTAGAGAGTTTATATTTTTGAACTTCGAAAGCTAAAAGTAACAAAACCTGTTAACTGAAATTGTACATTAAAAGAAAAGAATATC
This sequence comes from Heteronetta atricapilla, assembly GCA_011075105.1. Lineage (NCBI taxonomy): Eukaryota > Metazoa > Chordata > Aves > Anseriformes > Anatidae > Heteronetta > Heteronetta atricapilla. The sequence goes on along the minus strand of CM021734.1, from coordinate 24,796,830 downwards.
TCTGCGTAGCCATCTCTCTTTTTAAACTGTTCTTTTCCCAGTGCCAAAAATCAAATCAAATCAAATCATAATCTGCCTGATCGTGAAGGAAACTGCTCAGAAAGACCCAGCCAAGTGGGTTTTAAAAATTCCAGTCTTGCAAAGACCCACACAGCAGGTCAGCTTTCTGTCCTGGGTTTGCAGATGCTGTTGTTCCCATCTTCCACGCCTGCAGAGGATGAGGGCTCTGAGACCTGAGCCCTAAGATGTCTTTGTATCTCCCACAGCTGATGTGACTTCCCCCTAACCACGCTAGCCCCACAGGCTGTTTGCCTCGCCCCTCCAAGCAGCATCTGTATGCTCTGTTTTACGGTTTGTATACGCCACCATCACTGTCTGTTGACTGAAGAACATTAAATACAAGACTGTTTAAAAAGATGTGGAGTACTGTGCACAAATCTACTTCATGTGATATGAGTAAGCTGATAGTAGTGTAAGACAGCCCTTTCCGCCACTACACCTGCTGTAGGAGGGCAGTGTGGCCTGTGAGGCCTCCCATGAACTGGGGCCATTTCAGACACAGCTGTGAATTATTTAAATGATGATTATCTGGTTGTGGGCAAAGTAAGAATGTAAACATTAAAGACGGATGAGAAACTTGCCATTCTTAAAGGTTTCATTTGCTTTTGGTCTGTTTACTCCAGAGTAAACAGTCAAGTAATTGGTGTTTCTTAAAGGCAGTAAAACTAAAGGATATTATCTTCTAATCATGCTGCTGAGACATCACTTGTTCTCACTGGTATGTGCAAGTTTTAGACAGTAAGTGCCAGCCCAACCTGAGGTGTTTCCCTGTTCCTCTTTGGAATAGATGTTTTCAGAGCAGTCACCGGCAGTTGAACAGCTGAGCGAAGCTCCAGTTTGTGCCCTGTGACCGTACCCAAAATGGTGCCCGCAAGGTGCATGGGAAGGAGGAGAAAAAACAGAATGAAGGAATGGAGACAGAGAGATTCAGAGGGGATCTCAGGTGAGCCAGGAGGGGCAGGTGAAAAACTCCCTGATTTGTGATTGGAGATGGCAGGGCAGTGTTTGATTGGAATGGAATGCTCACCAGCAGCAGGGTTAACATAGAGCTAAGCAGAGTCCTTCTTCCAGATGCTCAGAGATGAAGCCACCAGACAGTGGAGATCCCAGGGAGAGGTAGAATCAGTGCCCGGAGCTGCTCAGAGCAGCTCCTCCTCTGCTTCCCAGCATAAAGGCAGCCAGTGAGTCCGAATTAAACATCAGATTTATTGCATAATACTGACCTATGTACACACACATCGAAAATAAACATTTGATATAATTGTATATGTCTTCTATTTGTTGCATTAGAAAGAGGCTGAAGGGCTCTCAGTGTAGCCAACAGCTTGTCTTAAAAAAAAAAAAAAGCCTAAAATCTTTTCTTACGAGGTGCAAAGTTCAATACTATATATTGAACGTGGTGCATAAATACTATGTCCTAATAACAAGTCAATTTGAAAACCACCCTAGGCTTAAAATGAGATTTACACCAAGACCTGAAGAAAATGAGGAAATCATTTGAATGTCATTTAATGGGTGGTGGGACTGGGAGAAAGAATAAAGGCTCTCCAATCTTACAGGACAAATTTAGGTAGTGCTTTTGCCTACTCAACTCCTAGCGTACCTTTCCAACCTAATTCATGAAGGTAGTCCTTTAGGGGTCCCAGCACTTCTTGGACAAAACGGGTGACAAGGGCTCCTCCCACACCACACAGTAAAATAATCCTACCAGCAGAAATAAAACCAGCCTCCAAGGAGACGGTTAACACACAAATGTGGATTTCATGCTTATTTCATTTCCTCTGACCTAAGGAGGCTGGAGGGCTTGTAAACACTCACGCACTCCCTCAGGCTCCTGCAGGACTCCTCTGAGAAAGGCGGTAATGGTAAAAGCAGCCAACTCCCCTTGTATTGGAACAACATTTCTGTTTGAATGAAAAACGAGGCCTCAGCTAAGCCTACCTGCCTAACCTGTAGCCTTACCAGCAGAAAAACAGCCCAAGAGAGAGTTTGAGAAACCCATTATTATGGGTATTGTTTGTCCTTCCCCGAGCCTTAACACGGAGGAGTCTGATGCTTCTTTAAGAAGACGCTGCTTAGAAACAAAATTTAAGACAAAAGAAAAACTTGCCAACCCCCAAACCACCGTACTCTGCGTGAGATATACTGGTGCAAAAAGGCAGCGCTTGTACCGCAACTACTGCGCTGTCCTGTGGGTCACAAAGGACACCCCAGCCCAGCACCGTCTGCCCAGGACCGGAGGGCAGAGGGGATATATCTGTTCAAAGCAAGCAAGAACCAGCTCGCATTTAAAAAGGGAAGGAAAAAAAAGGGGTGGGAGAAATCACAGCTTTTCAAAAGGGAGATCACTATTTCATCCTGAATTTCCACCGTAAGCCTAAGTGCAAGAAACACCAAAGGTTTAAAATGAACAAAAAGGAGAGGTAAGTTGGGGGAGGGGGCAATAAAAGCAAACTACAAGTATTTGCTGGGAGGGCAGTGCTGTGAAGTTGGAGGGGAAACAACAAAAAAGCCCACCAAATTCATTTTGTTCAGTAGATCAGAAAACTTAAAAGCTAAAGTCTCTCCCTGCTAAACCCCACAAAATACTGGCAGCATCAGGCTGAGGCTGCATCACCTGCATCTATGCTTATTACTATTATTTTTCCCCCAAAATGTTCCGATCCCTTCCTTTATAAAAATAAAGCCAAGCCCATTGCTTTCTTCCTCTGTACCCGAGTGCCTGTGCCTCTCCCCCCACACGTCAAGCCAAGCTGAAGCCCTCGTAGTGATCGATGGCTTGCACCAGCCGGGCGCTGAGGATCTCCTTGCTGCTGTACTTGGGCAAGTCCAGGAGGTTGTAGCAGGTGTGCGCCACGGGCAGGTACTGCTCCCCGCTGGCTGTGGACTGGATGACGATGCGAAGGCTTGACATGCCGTAGATGGGAATGCGGTCGCTGCCCGTCAGGAACACTAGGAGAAGCAGAGAGAAGGCAGGCCGGTTAGGACAGGCACCCTCGCGCTTGTAAGGCTGTGATAAGATGCCCCTTGAGCCTTCTCATCTCCTTGCTGAACGCTCCTTCAGCCTTTTTTTTTTGTTTTCCCAAAGCTTTTTCCTGGAAGCATGTGCCAATTCGTAAGAAATCTGCAGTCAGTGGAGCTGCACCAGCGAGGACTGTGGCCACGTGTTGCTGAGTTTGCTAGAAGCAATGCCCTAGAGAAAGACAGCAACTGCTTCAGGTCTGGCCAAGTAAGGGGATGGTGACTGCCAGCTCAGCAAAACTGCCACACGGAGATTTAATGCTGCTTGGAGCTAGGTTCTTTTAGGACACTTAAATCTGAATGATCCTTCAATAAAACAGCGCTTTCCTCAGCACGCCTCCATCTGTGTGCTTGACACCAACTGTTTCCAAACAGACACACGTCAGTGGATACAAGATCAGGAAACAAAACCAGTCCAAAAATAAAAATTGGCTCTTTTCAGTGCTCTCCCAGGTTGGGACACAACATTCCCTCAACATGATGCCCCAAAGGAACAACAGTTGCCAGCCGTAGCAACAAACTCAGGACCACCTGCCCTTAAAACCAGGTATTTCTCCTCCTCTCCCATTTTATTGCCAAATAAAGTGACATCTCCCCCCCAGTGACATTGATTTGTCAGTTTCAGATGACAGCCTGCACCCCTGCAAAACACTTACAGAGAAATTTCTTCTTCTTTTCCAAGGGAAATGCATGAAACGTTTCCCAAAACATCCTCACGGTTGGGTGTGTCGCGGTGTAGTCTCCCTTATAGACAGCGCTCTATTAGAAAAACACAAAGTCACATCACTTCACCTAGCACTAGAAAGCAAGGACTAAGCAGAAACACCACCTGATCTCTCCTAGTGTCTCAGACTGCTGTCTGACAGCCAAGAAACGGAGTGCAGGACGTGCCATAGGCAACAGCATGGCTCAAAGGCACAGGGACGTGTTTGTGCCACAGGTGGAAGGCCACTATTTAGGCTTCTAGGTATTCAGCTCATCAGAGGTGTAATGAGGAACCCTGGTGTACCTGATCACGGGCTGGACTCATGGACAGGATCAGTCTGCACTGTGAGGCCGTTTCTACTGCTATGGCTGAGACAAAACAAGGATTTGCTGATCTGCACGTGCTTTGAGAGGATACAACTCTTGCATTCCGTCCAGACTTCTCTTTGAACACTTGGCTGTGTACTTTCTGCCCTTGTTAGTTCTACTGTAAATGAAGATCCTGGTTTTGTCTCTTTCTTTCAATCTTAGGCTTCCTCCCTATGAAAAAGAGATACGAGTCCTCCTCCCCTCTTCTTTTTCATCCCCAGTTCCCTCCACGAGCTTTATGAGTAGCAGGACAGTGAAGTAAGAGAGTTACTTTTCATGTGAATGACTGCAAGATGCACAAGAAACATATAAAAACATCCGTAGCTTACCACACCTCTTGACCCAAGCTAGTGCCCACCTCATGCAGCTGCCCAATCCTAGTACTTGTAAAACAGAAGAAAAACATGACAAGAGGGAAGCTTTACCTCCTCCAGTTCCTCCCAGTTGTAGTTACTGTTTCCAACTATCATGGCCCTGAGCTCTGTGGGCTGGAAGAGTTCCAGGACCTTCCCACCACATACTTTCAGGAAGCCAGTGGAAAAAGCTGTGTACCACTCATGGATGGAGAGGTTGAAGATGTAATTTACATAGGCTTCAACAAATTCTTCCCTAGGGCATCGAGAGAGAGCAGGTAAAGAAGAGCACTTTTATTCATACGCCTGAGCCTGTCAAGGTTTCTTGCCAACACGAGTCTTCAACAGGTTCGCCCCACTGCCCGCCTCCCCCTGAGCTGACCCGCTGCAACACGGACAAAGTCTCCAGGCGGCAAGTACCACTACGTGTGTGCCTAACCGGTGCAGCAGGGGCAGTGCTGGAGGGCCCCGGCAGCCCGGGCTCTTCTGTACTACAGTACGGCCACCCAGGAGCCTTGCATCCAGTTGCCCGTAAGGGCAGGAGGGAGCCAGGGTGACAGAATCCACCGGGAAGGGGTAAGGAAGAGTCCTCTTCCCTGGGGAACCTGCTTCCCTGCCGAGGTTGAGTTACACAAGTAGCAGGATTCGGTTACCGGAGAACCACGACTGACCCTGCAATTGCAGCCCCGGGTTTAAGGATGTCCAGGGAATGACCTACAGCTCTTCTCGGTGTGTGCGTACGGTGTTACTTAGCACGAGACACTCTGCAAAGAACCCTGATGACCAAGCAGAGAGCAAGCCCCTAGCTGTGGAGCGGGAACCAAACCGCACAGCAGGCGATCTGAAAGCCCTCACCTCCAAAACGGAGAGCCTCCCAGAGCCCTGCCCAGGCACGCGATGATTTTTCAGAGGCAGGTGCTTGTCACTCAGTCCCCACTGAGTCCCACGGGTGGTTCAGCACTTTCAAAACCAACGCTGTGGACCAGAGGCAGACTGAGGAAACCCCATGCAGGAAGTCTTGACCTGAACCTGCACGGACCGTTACCTTCCTCCTCACAGAACTCCCCTCACCGCAGAGCAACAGCCACAGGAACCACGGACATCTCTACCTCAGCCTTCGTAGCCTGGTTAAATAAATGTCGGGCTTGTGCCTTTGGAGCGCGTGGCAAAGAGGATGATGACCTTTCCCAGAATGAGAACCCTGCTTCGCTTCAGAGGTTCCCAAGAAAAACAATTAAAATAAAACCACCATTCTGCAGCCACCGGTAAGAAACACGTGGCAGGCCCTGGCCAAGCTCTGTCTCTGGATTTTGTTAGGGAGTTAAGCATCTTTATTCTGTTTTCTCTTTGTTTGTCTTGCAGGGTCACGATCTGAGTGCAACCCTAGAATTTTGCTTGTGCAATGACTTGAAATATTTCCTTTATTTTCTTTCTTTTTTTTTTTTAAACACCTGACCATAACGCACCAAGCAATGTGGCAAACTGGGACCTGAAACTGGTCTCTGGGTGGAGCAGTTGTTTTTTCTGCCTGATGCTCACACTTGAACTCAGACACTGAGCAGACCAGGGAAGCAATGGAATCCCGTATCTCAATCACCAGCAGAGGACACCAAAATTGAAAAAAAGCATTATGACCTTTTGGTGGCGAAATTCTCAGCGCATGTGCTATGTAAAAGCAGCAAAGGCTAGGTAAGAAATCAAAAAGCAAAAACAAGGCAGCAGGCTGACAACTATGAAAACCTGGAATAAGAAATCGTACAGCAAAGGGGCAATATCCAGTGCGTTTGTTTTGTTGTCGTTTTGCTGACAATCACGTGAGCATTACAGAAATCCAAGCTGATTAAGCACTTAACTGCTGCTTAACACCTCCGTGGCTGTTACGGTCACGAACTCTTTACCCAAAACCGTTGTGTGCTGCGATACCCAAATGAACACCAAAGGAGAAAGGGGAAATGCAAGCATTTCCTACTTGGTAGTTCTCAGTCAAAGCAGTCCTGTGAATTTCTTCAGTTAACAGCGAACCTGCCCTCAAGCAGGAAGGGCGATGCCCAAAGACATGCACACAGCACACTACCGGGGCCAGCAGGGCAACAGCTTGGTCCCTGACCTCTAAACGGAGCAGCGGAGGAAGTCGTTAAGCACTGTAAGGTGGATGAACTGACAGCCATGTCTAGACTTGGATTTAGAGGTTAGCTTGAGTTCAAAACCCTGGTCAAGACAAAGCCATTGCATACTGGAATGTGTTAAGCTGGCGCAGCCACAGACCAGCCTTTCTCCTTAGGATTTGCTTCTCTTGTCTTTCCTGACTGAGTACTGAAGGCGCCGACCTGGATGCTCTTCCCCAACTTTTGCTCTAGCTAAAACCTTTGATGCTCCCACTAGGCCCCTGTGGCACACCGCGGTAAGACAAGACCTTTGTCTTGTGAATGCACGTGCCTAGCCAAGAATAAAAAAGTCTGTCACTGGCATTTACGTCTTTACTTCACTCTCTCAAAGCCTCATATACTGCCCATCTCCTCGTGGGTTTGCACGGAGGTAGCTACCTAGCTGTAAAACTGTACCTTTCGCAGCAGCAGCAAAGTAGCTAAAAAGGTATTAGAGACAAAGCTTCTGTTACGGCACTGGCTGCAGACACAATCAGAACCATTTTAAATAATCCGATTAATGGGAAATTACTTCATCTCCAGACTTGCCAGCAAGGTCTTCAAACAATCTTAGCACAAGCCCCTAACCACGCTGCTGACTAGTCACTGGATCACACTGTTTTGCCAGCAGAGAAAGAATTTGAGTGCTGTTTCAAGTAATAAAGGCATCTGAAGCAATCCAATTATAGGATTATAAGAAGAAAACAGTTTAGCAGCTGGAAAAAAAAAGGGGGGGGGGGAGGAAATGCTAACTGTACCAACTGCAGCTAGCTAAGCAGAAGCAGTTTACGTACACTTGGGCCTTGCAGCTCCATGGAGGGATGAGGGTCCTCTGTCAGACATATATGAGGGAATTATTTGCTGCTCTTGACTTAAAGAGAGAGCACGAACAGGTCTGCCAGTCCCGGTTTTGCTTTTTGGTCACAGGACAGGAGTCGTAATTCCTATTCACACCATCAGGGGGATTAACCTCCCAGGGCCAAAATCAACATTGCAATCCCTATTCGCCACGAGAAAGCTGTGCCGGGGTCTCTGTGAAGATCTTTTGTAGGGAAGATGTCCATCCAAAAGATCATGGGACATTTTTCAAGTGCTGGTGACAAGACGATGAAAACCTGATTGCTGAAGTGCCACTAGCATCCGGTAACTCTTGAACAACCGGTCTAAGAATTTGTCCACAGTGACTTCTGATTCTCTCCCACGTTTCACCTCAGACAAATTTTCTGCAGCAACGCAGTCAACTTCATCACAAGTGAGTCCATCCCGCCATATTAACCCCTCTTACCTGTTGTCCTTCTGCACCAGAATATTGTCTCCGTCTTCAACCAGGTTCTTCTGCTCCGTCACACCATAGCTCTCCCTGCAGATCTGTAAGAAACGAGGAGATTTTACCAAAAGTACTTCTCAGGCCGTATGCCTGCAGAAAGATAAAGGGTTCTCCTGCACAGCTGATGACTAGCATTTGAAGGGTGGGACAGAGAAAAGGGGAGGCAGAACACTTTTTGCCTGCTGTAAATGTTCTCCCTGTTTCACCACTTCACATCATTTACGTTTGCTGTAGCACTGCTGTCAAGCCATATGTGCAAGGGCCTCAGATTTTCACAGAATCACAGATGCTGGAAGGGACCTCTGAAGATCATCTAGTCCTACCCCCTCACCAGGCAGGATCACCTAGAGCACGTTGAGCAGGACGGCATCCAGGTGGGTTTTGGATATCTACAGAGAAGGAGACCCAACAACCTCTCTGGGCAGCCTGTTCCCTCCCCTCTCATATTCAGATAGAACTTGAGTAAGTCTGATTTAATAGACTTTATGCACACTCGTTTATGAAAAAAGAAATGGCACTCTCCCAGCTCTGCATGAATTTTCTTGACAATATGTGGCAGAGCTTCCTGATACCCTGTTATTACCCTAGGCTGGCCCTGGACAGACAGACAAGAATCCAGATCGTGCTCGGGGTGAATCCACTACTCACAGTCTGCTAGAGCATCAGGACTTCCAAGCAAAGACACTGAAACATGGAAGCCCTTACCCTGCTCAAGTTAACAGAGGAAAACACAGCTGGAGAACAATGATGCTGAATTTCTTCAGGAGTGTATGTTTGCACATGAAGAAGGACCTGATATTGTAACATACATCAAGACTTAACTCTTAATTCTGCAGAACCTGCAGAACGTTAGCATTTCAAGAATTGTCCCAGTGATGGCAAAGCCTAACTTACAGTTTCAAGGAGGATTTAGGAATCTAGTTCTCGTTGTCTTGTGTGAGATGTTGGACACTGGCATTTAAGTCACATGCCACAGTGACAAGAAAGATATTCTGAAAATCACTCTACTTAATCTACTAACTAGCTTAGTTTTCATCTTCATGTACAAAAGAACAAGTGAGTTTTAATATTTTAACATGAAATATGTGGGTATGTGCTACAGGCATACTTTTTGAATAAACTATAACACACATGAATGGGCTTCAACTGTATGATGAGTATCCCAACACTTATGTATTAAATGTATCTTACTGTAAAATTCAAGCAGAATGTCTCTTCTATGTCTTCCCCAGGATAATCTAAAAGTTGCTGAAGACTCCTACATGAGAGTCAGGGAAAGAAATGAGAAAAAAAAACAAAACACTTTCAAAAAGCCAAACATTTAACAGAGAAAAGAAAACCAGCAAAAGTAAACGGCACCACACATCTGGTTAATAGGATTGCAAGAGAGAGCACCTCTGATTCACTTGAAGAAGTAAAAAAGAAATACGCTTCAAACGAAGAGATGCTTTGTTAGAAGCGGGATACATGCCAGCCTACACAAATTATCAATGTGCTCCATGCCTACATGGATCCCCTTTAATGATCCCGGCCTCAGGACAGATACATTTCTAGTTCTAAAGGACTGCTAGATATTTATGCTATCTAGCACATACGCTGTCTAGACACAAAGGCCTGAAGAAACAAAGAGGGTGGTGAGAAGCTATAACTTTATCTCCATTATGTAGAAGATATGCTTCTACTATCCCTCAAAATCCTGCTGCTGTCTTCCTAGCACTTCACTTCGTTACTATTAGACCTGCAGCTTTTTGCTGGTAAATCAGCCAGCCACTCAAACACAAAGACAGCAGTCATACAGTGGGATTTTAACCTCTCTGTATCAAAGTAAACCAGTATGCCCATGCAATTACGTAGAAGAGATTCAACATGTCTTTTAGAAAAAGTCATTCCTTCACCCCATTCAACTCCCTGTCTTCTGGCACAGGAACAGGTCAGAGTTGTACTGCTTTAAGGATGGGGTAGTTCCCATCCAACATACCCATCCCATCCTGGGCTATGCCAAGAGATACACAGTGGATCTATTTGCTAACCCAAGCCTGGCTTGGGGAAAAAAGCTGAGGCAAGGATCTGGGATCAGGCATGAAATCCCACTATAGGGTGGCAGGCCCCCAGCCATTTCCAAAGGTGTACGGTAGGTATATTTTGGTTGTGTTGATATGAAGCTTTTTGGGGTCAGCAAGGTGGGTACAGAGGTTACAGCCCGAGCAGACAGATCTGATAGCCCATGGGAGAGAAGGCTTATGTGAAATTCACCACAGTCTTACGTATTTTGCTAAGCTCACAGGCCCCCAAATTAATCAGTCACTCAGAAGGACCAGGTCTTTTGTTGAACAGTTTTACCCCACCTGGCATTTCTTACTCCCAGATGGATGGTTTCCCATCCCGGTCAGGATGCAAATTTTGTTTTTCGTACCTTCCTTCTGTAGGGGACAGCTCCTTCAAATCCTCTAGGCAGGGTTTCACATTCAGGAGTTTTTTGTACAGAGCCAAAGGGAAGTGAAGGTCTACCACTGTGAAGTTGTAGATTGCAAGACCGCATATGATGCCAATCAAGTGAAACCAGTTGTGTTCTACAAAACACTTCAAAACCACAGAGAGAAATCCTGATGAGACGCACTGTTTCTGGTGCAAGGCACAGTACTCTTACCCCATGCACGAAGAAGCCAGCCCCCGCTTTCTCAACTGGGACAGTATCAGAGTGCATCAGGTCCCAGTCTTGTTGTGAATTCCTTGTCCCTAGCCTTGCTGGAGTGTGGCACAGAAATGAAGCTTCAGAACCAAGTCCTATTACTTCTGTAAGCTGTGATTAGCTGTGGAAACAGCAACACTTATTTTCCACCTTATCTGCCTGTTATTTCCTTTTTAAATACTTCTGCATTTAGACATTAACAAAGCTTCAGCGTTTGCCAGCTATAAACTGCAAGGAAATGGTCTAACACTTCTCTCCCTACTACCCATCTTATCTTCTATTCCAAGCTTATGCATAACCACAGTGCCACCCAGGCAAACACAGGGAGGTGTTGGCATACAGGCCTTCATTCCTTCACATCTTTACTGTCATTTTGGTAGGTCAGTCAGTTTCATTGCCTATGTTTGCTAAATGTTGTAAAGGTAGGACCTCCCACCTTTCCAAAACCAACCAATATTCACTACAATGTTCTTGCCATTCAAGAGCTTCCTCACATTAACAAGTCTAGGCCCTGGAGGTGACTGTGTTGCATGAACAAGTGGATTGACTGCAAATAAGCGAATGGCAAGGCAAGCACTGAATTTTGATGCCAGTATGACCTGAACCTGTGGCTCTGTAGAACAGCACGATTATTCCTATAAATAGCATGAAAAGCATATTCATGCTGTCTGAGAGTTCTATTAACTGTCATCTGATACTTGATAGATTAAGTCCTGTTACGGGATAAGAATAAAGAGAAAGAGCCAATTCCTTAACAGGAATTAGTATCGCAGTTCTGATAAAGTTAATGAACCTACACTAATATGCACTGACCATAAATAAAGCTCACATTGTATTGTGGGAGGAAAATCGGAGAAGATCATTTCTTTTCCATAGTTTGTTACTAAATTAATAACATCTGAAGCAGCGTTATCATTTCAGCCTGTGTGTAGAGAGGGCGATGGCTCACCGTGTCTGAAAACCACAGCAGGTTTGACTCTGGGTAGTAAGTGAACATGCCATAGATGGGGTTAAGGAGTTCTTTTAGCAAGAGGAGGAAAAATTCCTTTGTCACTCCTCCAGCATCAACAGCTTCCTCACCATCAAAGATGACCTGCAGAAAAAGCAGGTCAGTAACAATTATACAGAGCTGAGACAGAGCGAGTCAGACATGTTTCCAACTGGAAGCCACATAAATTTCACAGAATGGCGAAACAGACACTGTGTAATATCACAGACATTACTTCTCTTCTGTCCCTTATGTAGGAGGGACACCAGGAAAAGAGTTAACCTTCTAATTGGCTTCACGTAAATGACTACTGCCAAAACACTCCAGGAGTCAGAGAGGAGAAAGATTCAGCTCCCCCGTTGGTTAGATGTGCCCCTGTCTGCTACACCTATGGCAGTACACTGGCAAAATGGTAACACGAAGGGAGGAAAGGCCTCAGAAGTGTCAGCTGCATGAGAGGGTTTGAGGAAAACTTACCTTAAGAGGCTTTTTCAGATCAATATCTGAATGGATGCTCAACTCCCTTAAAGCATCACCGACTAAATTACTCCTGCGGACATGAAGTACCAGGAAAGGGCTTCTGGCCAGCAGAGGCTCCAGGGTGAGAAGCATGAAAACATTCTGCAAATTTGCACCGTTTATTGCCACCTGTAGATTAAATAGAGGCATGAAAATCAGCTGCTGTTCAGCTCCTTTTTCTTCTAGAAGGAAAACAGTTATGTGCCTGACGTTCCCTTCTTCCTTACTCTTTCAGTTTGGTTTCCTCAGGGTACGAGGACTGTGTGCCCACTCCATACAAGTGTGTGCATGTGTGCCTATTTGCCCCCTATTTCCCACATCCATACGTTTGAGTCCACTGAGCAATCCAAAAATTTGAGCAACAGAGATATTAAACTCCTGAACGCTTTTTGACATTAGGTGGCTGGAAGGAAAAGTCTTTATTTATGCTTCCATCGAGTCAAAAGACTCAGTGTGAGCACAACCCTGATAAAATCAGTCTACAAGGGAGAACAGTGTTACTAACACAGCATGTGAGAAGACAGTTGATGGGCACCTTGTGAGGAACCCACTGCATACAATTCAAAGCCCTCATCTACAGCGATTTTCTGGTGTCAGGAAAAATGCAAAGTCTGGTCAAAGCTTTGACCACCCAGAGACCATTGATTCTCACGCGTTGTCTGGATTAAGCAGCAAATTCATTGTAAATACAGGTAAAAAGACAATTCTTTGGCCTCCAACTGGTCGTCTTCATAAAGATCCCTCAGGGCAAATTAAACTTTTTGTGGGACAAGTCCCACACCCTGGCTGCACTGGATGAAGAACCAGTGCCCAATTCTTTGTCCCTTTCAGGAGCCACCTGCATAAGCAGTGCCCAGCACGGAGTGGTTCACATTGGCACAGAGGCCAGAGTCTGGCCTGGCTGCCACCTACAGGGTAAGGGGCACTGACACTTAACACCTGCTGTGACACACTCCTGGAGGGCCCCAGGTCCGCATCTCTCACTGCAAACGGGTGGCTTAGCTGCTGACAACAGCCACTGCCTGGGACTACGAACAGTGTCAGATTTGAAGCCTTAGTTCTGACAACCACTCCTGTGCTGCACACAAACTTCACCTGGAAGCCTTACAGCTCCCCTAACAGAGACCTCACCTTACTTCTTCTTATCCTTGGACTATCACAAATGCACGAGTGCTCCTTCCATAGGTACAGTTTACATTTCCATGACATGCACATCTGGCAATTCTGATGTTACCAAACTTCTTGAAGTAAGAGAAACTAATTACTGTGTCTGCCCCGCATAGGGCTAAGAGCTTTTCCAGCTACTCTGCTCTCTGGTATCATAGAAACAAAATGAGGCACAAAGTAACTCCCAGTGAACTCCCTTCCATTCAGGCACCAATGTAAAAGGCAGGAAAAAAAGAAACGAGGCAGGAAAGCTGGAAGAGAGAACGATTACCTGCATCTGTAGTTCTGCATCTGTCTGTAACATCTTGGTCTTAGCCTGAGCGTCAAAGATGAAGGGATAAGAACAGAGCGTCACAGCATCCTGCAAGAAACAGAGACAGCCTGGTGCCCACGTACAGCTTCTAGAAGCACTCCCTCCAATAAGAGTCATGAAACACCGTTTCCTTACCTGCATGATGGATGGTCTAACTTTCTGTGAAGGCAAAAAGAAAAAAAAAAAGAAGAAAAGAAAACTTTTACTCTCTTGATTGTGTCAGGTATTTCTTAGGACAGACTAGTTCAAAGGTGACCCACAGAACATTTTTCTCCTCTGGGACCAACAAGCCACTTTTTTCTTCCTAAAGGAAAGCATGGGAACTTCCTTCTCAAGACAACACGCACAAGTCTAATCCAAAACTTGCACATCAAACATTATTAAGAGGACTAACTGGTACAGAAGCCTGTTAGCTTGCCAGAGGTGAAACTTATTTTTATGGAGAACAACCAGAAAACTATCCCCAGGGCAAAGACCACATGAAACAACAGGGAAGCACATAAGGCCACAACATGACAATACAAGGCCACTCCTGCAACACCAATTACTCTTCTTTTTAGCTCTATCAATACAATTTTAACTATTACTGTTGCAGCAAACTGAGTCATTATTTTATTGCTCTGCTCACCAAAAGCAAGCACAGAGCAGCTCTGTTTATATGATGGAAGATGGGAGAGGGGACACAGCACACACAACGTTTAGAAAAATGCATACAAACACATACAGAAATTCTTGCTACAGTCTGATTTTACTCTTGCAGCATCCCTGGATGGATGCCTTTTTGTTTTCTCATATCTGGGATTTTTTTCCTTGCATTATTTAAATAATCTCACTGGGTTCCCATACAGCATTTTCCAGCCCTCAGTTCAGTTATCTCTTTTCTTAAAGATGGGAAAGTGAGGCATAAAAGAGGTGAAGGGTCTTACCCAAGATCACCCAGCAGGTTACTGGAAGAGCCAGGAATAGAACCCACATCTCTTGAGTCTTGGTTCAGTCCCCTAGCCAGAACGTCACACTGCCTCCTCTTACAGAGCAACATTTTAAGACCACTGGCTATATTATTCACAATACCTGCCTAAACAGCAGAAGTAAAGGGTAAAAATTATAATTTTATAATACAGGACTTGGCTCCTGAGGTCTCGATTACATTAAAAGGATCCAGTGACTGAATTAATCCCTTTGTGCAGGGACTGAATGGGATTCACATGAATTATCACAGAGGTTGTTGAAAACATTAGTTAAATACTGTTAGCTTTAGCTCTTCTGGTTTTATTTTAAGACAACTTCAAGCCACCAAGTACCCAAATCTGAGAGATTTAACATACAAATGCTCCTGTACTGATTACATTACACTCTCAAAAAGGATATTAAAAATGCAGATCTCTAATGACTGGAGAGACAAATGTGGCTCTTACCATTCCAGCCTGATGTAGGAACCACATGAGATAATCCTCCTGAATGTCCACCAAGCTGGAAATCTCAGGGATATAAAACTTATCATATTCTACATGTTTAACCTTCTGATTTACCTAGAGAAGAAAATGGGTGGGTTTTAAAATACACAGGTATGCAGCATTTTCTTAGAACAGCCTTAAAATCAGACATAGCAGCTTGCAATAGGCCCCAGGAAGTCGTGCCGAAAGTCATCATCCCTTTTGTTTTAGTATGAACCAAGAACTGAGACACTTCTGACTTTTTAGTTCTCCCTCCTCCTCATCCAAGACTAAACAGCACCAACACACCAGGAACAGAAAAGTGTGATAATACATTTGTGTCACAACAGTGCACGCTGTCCGCTGGCTCGGCAGTAGCACTCTTCAGTTAATTTTTCCTAGTATTTCAGACAGGACTAAACAATCTTCAGGTACATCAAATTCAGGAAAACCACTAACATCTTCACTCCTGTGATGTCTCAGTGGACAACAAGACAGCTCACAAGCCAGGGCTGTCACCAATTCGCCCCGGCAATTGGCAAAGGGTAGACAAGACCGAGTGAGTATCTGCATGTTGGCATCTTGAGCCAACGTACACCCAAGACTTACTTTGTGGAGTTTCTCCAGAAGTCTGAGAGCAGCTGTAATGTAGCTACTGAACAAGACTGGGATCAACAATGTCTTTCTTCCACTGAGGAGGTAAACTACTGCACCTTTATAGAGATCCACTAGCCTAAGGAAGTATCGTGGGCACACTTGAGACCACCAGTTATCTGGAAAGAAAAGGAACATAAAAATACATCTTGAACTGAATGCCATTGAATACTCCCCTACATCAAGATAAAAATAGGGGAACACACCCAAAAACAGTTTAAAAAAACTTCCCTCCTTCTCTCCTAATTGTTGCAATAGGAAAGCAAGCAAAGTAAGCTGCAGATACCAGAAGTTGAGAAGCTTTCCGCTCTCAACCAACCATGTCACTCACCACCCAGTCCCAACCCCTGATCAGTGCAAGAGCTTGAAATCAAGGTTTTTCAACCGTCTCAAGAAGCTCGTGATCTTGCAGAAAAAAAACATTGTGTGATGATAAGTAAGTAGTTCTCTGGTCAGTTCTCCATCAGTACCACATCCTTTTCTAGCAGATGTCAGAAGGTGTCTCCTCGTGCACTAAAGCTCCCTCTTTTTTAAAGGTGTCTCCTCGTGCACTAAAGCTCCCTCTTTTTTAAAAAGCTGATTTCCTTCTTGCCACAGGCAGTAACCCTTACCTCTCCTCTGAAGGGACCCTGCCTATGAGCTTCTTTGCTAGAACCAATCCACCTGCAAAGTAGAAGATGGAGCTTGGGAAAACGTCACATCAACTGCTAGAAACAAACACCAACTTAGCCTCCCAAGTGTCAGCAAAACAATAGATTCTTGCAGACAGAAGTATGAAAATCCTTTATATTTCTTTATTCTAACAGTCACAGTGGACTAGGAACTCTGAGCATAGGAGAAAATCTGGTTACAAAACCTCCTTGAATAAAATAATAAATAAAACACTGAGCTTCAAAACAAATGTCACTGGAGCAATGCTTCTGGAGGTCTGAATCCATTACATAGCATTTTACACAATACTGTGAGAATTAGTGTAAGATAACATTAAGAAGTGGAAGAAAATAACAAAAAAGTAATATCTTAGCAAACACAAGTAATGTTTTTGAGTAGCTTATCTTCTATTTAGCTTATATTGAGCTAACAGGAAACAATGTTAGTAGAAAAAAGATTCCGAAAAAGGAGATTAACTGTTATGTATAGCTTAGACTTGACCAACCAATAAGTTTTTCCACACTTTATACAGATCAGGTTAACTTTATCTTAGCAGTATATTCATCGATTTACCTTACACAGAAAAGAAATTTCAACGTGGACAATGTCTGATTAAATTAACAGAGTAAGATCACTTAATCTTCATGATTTCCAAATCTATGTCCACATAGAGGCATTAAGATTTTCTGGAATTGAGTCTCTGAATGTAGGTAAATTAGACAAGGTAAATTAGTTTAACTTCCCCAGTACATGTTCTTAGAAAATTCAGGTTGAGTAGTTTTAATTTAGAAGCAGAATATTTCATTCTCATTTATTACCCACACCACCATCAATTTTATAGGTTTTATATTACAATAACTCACTAACTCCCTGTATCTTACCTATGTGGCACAGTCTTCATTCCCACGTATTTCATATTTAAAATTCAAATTTTGTGTTTAAAATTCTTTTACATAGGAAGATAGGTTTTGGGGGAGGATTCCTTGAATGCTTTTGGTCCACAGGTGCTTTTTAGAGGCAGCTGCTTCATAGCAACACCATATCACAAAGAACACCCGATTATCATAGAAGTCATAGTTAACACACCACCAAAATTAAACCAACGTAAAAACACGACTGAAAGATCCCAAGGCAACTCTTTGTGTTCTCCCTGGATTGTGAGAGCAATATGCATCTTAAATGACAGCCTCTTACCGAGAACTTTGCTGGGGTTGGTGTCTAAGCGCAGAATAGCCATTGCCAGAGGAAGCGTTAACGTGATGTAATACTTTGAATCTTGGAAGGGTGGGAATTCAGGGAGAATCAGATAGATCCTCATTGCCTCAACGTCTGGTGGGGAGCTGGACAACTGAGGAATCAAGAAACTTTCAAAGCTCTTCAGTATCTACAGGGGAAAAAAGACAAAAGGAGGCAACTTATCCCGGATGACAGAGAACCTACAAAAGAGATGAGTAAATACTAATGAAACAGAGCACAAGCAGCACAGGTAGACTTAACAGCTTTTGTTGCTGATCCCTTAAAGCATTCCACAGGACAGGACTAAATTCATGTTTTCCCAAAAGGCATCAATGTTTGGGCAGTTTTTTTCCAGGGATGTCTATTTTAGTAAACCCTTCCTGTTGATGGCCACATCCCTGCTTGAGAAGTACAGAGAATTGAATTTCTCAGTCTAGAAACACTGCTGAACTAGTTCTTTCTGTGCATTAAAGCATGGCAAAAAAGGCGCCGAACTGTATAGCTAAAATTCTCCAGAAATAACTGTGTCTGAAGCAGGCAGATAACATGAAAAACTTCACCTGCTACAATTCCAATTTGGCAAAACATCTCACAACACCTTTCTACTCACTTCTCTCTCTGACACCTATAGTAATAAACAGTTTCACTGTGCCATAGCTCAGTGTGCTCAGGTCCCACTGTTCATAAAACAAGGACTGCCTCATCCACAGGACTACTCAATACACCAACTCTTCTCTGTTTTAGAGGAGTTAGAATAAATTAAACAACCAGAAAGTACTTCACTGCTGACCCGTAAGAAATGAGAACACGGTCATTATTTTCAAGCATAACATACACAGAATTAATTTCAGCAGTTAGTTCAAGTATTAAATGCCATGAAACAAAACTGTTTTATAAACAAATCTTTGAGACATTTTCTGAGATGGTTAAAATCCATCCAGGTCAATGGAGATGTATCCACGGATATCAAGATGAATCCGGCCTGCAGATTTGAAATACAAACTTACCCTAAAAAATGTGCTGTTTCACCCATGTTTCAGAGGGACAAAGCCCTTACGCCCCCTCTGAATACCCAAAAATTTGTAAGTGCAATACCTGGTCTAGAAGAATGGAGTGTTGAGAGTTCATCAGCTTCTCAAACAGCACTCTGGTGGAGTTCAAATCAATCCCTGGGATCTTTGGACTGGTTTTAAAATGTTCATCAATTCTTTAAAAAAAAACAGAGACAGACAGACGTAAGTTTAAGGAAGTGGAAACACCACCTCTGTATTGGCACTGCCTGGGAGCAAGCAATGGAGGACTGACCTCCAAGAAATGAATCAGAGTATAAACAAAACACAACTTGGAATCTTCTTGCTTCAGGATCCTTGTTTCAGGATCCTCTGCATTTTCTTCACGTACACTTTATTTATTTTTACAGAAAATCACACACAGTAAGAAAGGGGAGGGTGATACATGAGGTGACATTATTCAAGGGAACATCAGATGAAGGCTTTCAAAACAGAACAAACAAGATTTCAAGAGAATTTGGCAATTCCACTCTCAGTTTTTCTAAAACTAAACAATGATCACAAACAAACCACAGCGCAGTTGTAAACAGCCTTTAGACGTAAGAAATGTTCTCTCCTTTCTGCTATGTGTGAAAGGCTGTAATTTACGCAGGCTACTTGTCTAAAAGGGATAATGAAGGCAAGCCTGCAGAGGACAACACAGTCCAACAGCCAGATCTAGTGACACTGAAGTGTCCTGCAGTCCAGTAGGTAAGTTACCTAGCTTGGCACCTGGAGCACGTGCAGCATCTGGAGCAGAGACTCTCAGCACTGTTGTCTGTAGTAAGAATGCACAAAAATCTTTGCAGATACTAGTGAAAAAAATAGAAATTGCTACAAATCCATTGACCTCAAGGATTTCCCAAGTATGTCTCTACTCATCCCTGAGACTCTGTTATATCAGACGCACTGTGAAGGAAATGGTACCAATTAAGCATGGGATGCATTTGTCAGTTTTCTGATGATATGAGAAGTTAGAAATCGCCCATTGGAGTAGAACAATTATTTCCATGGCAATATGGGCACTGGGCTGGGACCAGCTCCTCACTGTAGCTTCATGCTGTAATGTTCCGTGGTAGTCCTGTAGCATGCCCAGTCACACAGAGAAGTGCCATTTTTCTGTCTAGCCCCATATCTATCTAACCCCAATGCTGTGCTGCAAGCAGGCATTAGGATAATGAAGGCATATACTAGGTTATTTCTATCAAGGGCGACATAAGGCTTCACATACAAAGGTATGCAGCTAAACACAGCCTCACCTCCACGTATGTTGGCTTCAAATTTTGTGATTCATTTGGGCACAGATCTTCTGTAAAAGTTAAGTCCTGCGCTCGCCAGGACATCATTAAGGTGGAAAGAGAACTGCACAGAGGTGATCAAGTCATACACTCCATTCATTTCCACTTCCAAAGGAGGCATGGGACTATTCACAGTGACTCAACAACTTGGAAAACGCACTGAGAGTTTTAAACCAACATGACACAACTCTCCTTATGCAGTAACAATGCTGCCTTTTCCCAAGGCTAGAGAAGAAACAACCATTGTACCAGCTGAAAAATGCGAGTATAATGAGTAACTTGTTTTCTTTTTCAAGCTGCTCTTGGAAAAGATTACTCAAAGATTATTCAGAGTAACTAGGCTCATCTTCACCTACTTACAGGTCATTTATTCATTACATCACCATCAAAAATTCCTCCCCCACCTCAGCTTATGCTGTTACCTTCCCAACCTTCACAAACGCAGGCAACATAATCCTTCCCAACCCACAGCTTTTGACTCAGCTGTGCCTACTACATCCTTGTCACCACCTATTGTTAGTTACATCCACTTGAAACTCCTGCTTTCACAAGCAAAAGCACAAAACTTTTCACAACTGATGTCACCCAAAAGACAAGTGCTTCCATGCTGGCCTGGGTGTATTTTTCAGGAGCAGCCTGTGTTGAGGGATACCTCCCTCCACTAGCACTAGCCCTCGTCAGCTAGCTCAGCTGGATGTGAGACTATTCAGGTACGTGGAATCACTCATTTCCCTTATTGTCAAATTCCCAACCCTCTCTTTCAAAGATTTTTATATTCATTTCGTATGGAAAAATTGTAAGCATGACAACTCCAAGGAATGCGTACGCTCACCATGCACTTTCCTAGACTATTTGCCTTCCTTACCCAGCTCTGACCACCCAGCTCTTTAGTGAACACTCTCTGCCCCAGTCTCCTGACCAGAAAAATCAAAGCCCAGTGCAAAACTGAGCGAAGAAAAAAAGATTCCAGTCTGCCTCAAGGGAAAGCTACGCTACTTGACTCTCTTTGATACTTACTTCTTCTCCAAGAAGCTTCCATTCCAGCAGGCAGCTGAGGATAGTATCTGAACAACATTACTGTTTGCAGCAGGAAGACAAAAGAAAACAGAGAGAGAGGGTATAAACAGATGTCCCAGCAAATCTCTTCAGCTATCTTCCCTTCCTTCTATGGGAAACACGTCAAGATCATCCCATTGTTCAAAGGTTAAGTGGCTTAGTCAGGATCATATAACACTCCTGTTTCAAAGGAGGGAGCTTAGCAGTGCCTCCTTTCCACCTATTCTGCCCTTCTTGTAGCAGGCAAACAGGAAAAAAATTAATCAGTGTGTTCACAGCTTCTCGCTGCTTTACATGAACTCTAAGCACATAATAAAGAACAACATTTAAATCCATTTCCCACCCACTATTTGCAATATCCTGAAGCAGCCTTAAATTCCTCCGGTTCTGCTCGGAAGTGCTAACCTGGCATCCTTGTGACTGGCACCTTTACTCCCCTTGGATATAACCAAGAACCACACTTGAAAAGGCTGCTGAACTTCAAGTGAAAACAGGGCATGGAAGCCAACAGAACTATTTAAATAAAACTTCCAATAATAGGCTTGTCCAGTGCCACAATACCTACTTGACAGAATTAGAACTGTTCTTTTCTAAAAGCTTTTGCCTCCAGACATCTATAGTTTCATCATTTATTAAACAGGTATAACGTGTTTCATTTATGGTCCGGAAATCATCAGCAGGCAAGGAATTCTGTGAGAAGATACAGATTTCAGCAAATACAAGGCTTGTAAAAACAATTCCTTTGTGTTAAAAATCTCAGTTTTCTATATATAATTGGTAGGTTTCTGGGTGTGATCTCTGAACAGGTTTGATTAGGAAGCTGCAACATTACTAATGAGCCCAAAAGGAAAGGCATGGAAAAAAAAAGGAAGATAACCAGCAAAACCATTTTTACAGAGGAAAATAAAAAAGGAAAACAAAGTATAATTTCCTTAAATGTACCAAAGCCCTTTTAAATAATGCTTATATAGTTACAGGCTTAGTACACTTCTTCTAGATTTATTTCCATGCCTCAAAAGTGTATGTCAAACACTTACTGAAATAAATAATAAGAAAAAACATCGTTCAGCCCACAATCCAGCCGTTCTGTCAGAACCCCACTGTGTGTTCCACTGCCTTACGCTGATCACCTGGACCCCACTGCCTCCGGAGGAAAGCAGTCAGTCCCTTTCTTCCGATCTGCCAAGTGGCTCCCTTCCCTGATGGTCAAAGCGGTATCAGCGTCAATTGCTCTTTGACATGACTCTAAAAGAAGGCACCTTTCAGCCACTCCTAAAACACTGTAAGCCCCTATAATAAGCGCTGTCCTTTTTAAGGTTTCTAAGGCAGAATGGACCCCAAAATGTCACCTCACTTTCAGGAGATTACCACCAAACAAAGATGTATAGCGAGGGTTGGGACAAGCGAACAGACTTGAGAAAGTACTTCATCTGTTTTACCTCGTATTTGGAGCAAAGCACAAATGTTTGGTCTCCTCCAGAAAAGATATGTTTAACAATGTGATATTTACAGGCATCTGTTGAGGAAAGCGACACAGTTGTGTTAGAGGCTGATGAATGGCAAGTTTCTGCTTTGCCTTTCCTCCACATTTGCACTGAAAACACCTAATACTTTACACTACCGGGAACACCTGGATTCCTTGAAGGCACGGCTGAAGTCAGTAGGAACTCAAGCACTTCAGCATTTTATTTTACTTTTTTTTTTTTGAGACATACACACTGGCTGACGGGAGGGTAAAGCTGTGGTTTTTAAACCACAATGGGGTTTTTAATGAGAAACCAGAGCCCTCAGAAATCAGTATTAGAACAATTTCATGAAGGCTCAAGATTGCGAAATGTTGAGCTCTGCCATGATAAGAGAAAGGGAGAGGGCACACAGAATAAAAGAGAGCAAGGGGTCACCCAGTAATTCCACAGTGCATTCAGACCAGGGGAATGGGTTTCTTTTGCTGTTTCAAGCACTTTCACAGAACAATGTCAAGGTGTCTTTCGACCACCATGGATGAAAGGAAGTGATTCATGTCCATTTGCCACTAAATCACGCACAGTACATACCAGGCTTCCCTGAGAGTTGCCCATTGTGAGCTGCCCAGTGACCCTTCACAGGAGAGGGACACTTAACATTGCAAGTGTGCCCAGTTCCCAGCTGGCCTCTTGTTCCACAGCCAAATGCATAGATCATTCCTGAAGAAGGCACAAAGGCTAAAGTGTGGTGTCTGTAACAGAGATGGGTACAAATTAGCGTCATGTATAATAACTTAATTTTGACACGTACGATGCAGAAGCAAGGCTATTCCTTCCATTTACAAGAGCCAGTGTCAGCATTAACCTCTGGGGAAGGACAGGACTCACCTGCCACAGGCAATCTGGGATACTTCACTGCCCATTAGCTCAAGAACTCTTCGGGGGTTCACTTCATCATTCATGGAGTCATGTCCCAGTTGCCCACAGGAACCTGCACCGAACGTGAACACCCCTCCACTCTGTTAGCAAACCAAACAGCACATTCTCCATTTAGGACCCATATCCCAGCAGCATCTCTCTGACTCCAGTTTCGCTACAAGCCCAAGCTTAAGCAGAGATTGCTGGGGGTTTCCAGAGGATTCAGAAAATAAGCTTGAGCTCTGCTACTGAAGCTTCCAAATAGCTACCTTGCCACCCATCAGAGAATGTCAGACTTATCTCTAAGTACGCCTGCAGCAGACAACCTGCCCCCCACCGTTACCTAATGAGTCAGAAATCTCAGCAGGTTTAAACATGGTTCAATAGCACTCGTTTCCACAGTACTTTACACTGATCTCTGGTGGCTGCTGATCAAAAGGATGATGACCTTTTTTCTGGAAAAAGACCCACATTCTCGGGTCTCCACAGTGGTTCTCCCACTGCAATCCCACAGCTAGCTATTTCGATTCATTTTTTGATGAAGAACACTTAGGCACCAACCAAGGAAGGCAACAACCTAGGAAGTGGCAGGGGCAAGGCAAGAACCGAACAGTGATCTTCCAAATGCTATCCCTATTTTTTGTTAAACTACACGCTACTTGGGAACAGCAGTAGGTTTGGAACTGCAAACCTCGTGTAAATGCTGTGACTGACCGATCACTTTTCATTTAACGGCCCATTATCTCTGACTTGCCTTTTATTCTGAGGCACAATAAGTCTCCATCTTCCAATAAAATATTATTTTTAACCTCTTAAGATACACGTTTGTTCTTTTTTATTCCTCAAAGCTCATTTCTTTGAGTGATTCATTGGAGTTTTACTATTTATTGTCACAGATTACTAACATCTTCATCTTAAAAATGGCAATGGATCATGTGGGCAAAGAATCTCAGAATAAATTAGCACAAGACTTTACTTTCCGTTTAGTTTCTCTTACTGGTGTTAGATGAAATAAGGTACGTCAGTCTGTTCTTTTCTACCATTTCCTAGGAAACTAAAGTGAAACCATCAGGCAGGCAAGACAGCAGCCAGGGCTTCCAGGTTAGCTTCTCTACCTTTGTTAGAACTGCCGTGTGTTCCTCTCCACAGCTGATGTAAACAACCTTCTGAGACCGCAACAGCTTCACGTGGCAAGGCGATTCTCGGTCTGTGTGAGACAAATGAAATAAAGGAATTGTTTCATAAACACAATCTTAAATGCCTGAGAAAACCACTGGCAGCAGTCTGATTTTTCAGACTTGTTCTACAATTCAGATGGAGCACAGTTTTAACAAACATGGAAAAAACAGAACCTTTATTACTTTACTGTCATTTTCTCCCTCCATTCTTAAAATATTTGCCCCGGTTCAAAAACAGTTGGGTATTACAAGAACACAAATACAGTGTATTTTGCATAAATTCAATGTGTGCTTGCAGCTTGGGACACGACTAGTGTGGGTGAGCTACGTTCAGCCTCATGCTCCACTCCAAACTCCTCACTTTCGTTTCCAAAGGCTTGCTATCACTTTTTCATACAGAACAATCCTGACTGGCAAGCAGCAGGTGCATTTAAATACCTAGTCTTCCTTATGTTGTCATGCTTTAAGATCCTCCTACTTGCAAAGGCTAATCTCTGCCAACAGTCACACGGTGCTTTTCTCCTTCACTATGACATTCTGATCATTACAAGTAGGCATCTCGAGGATAAATACACTAAGCATGGTTATAAGTTTCACTGATTTAAAAGAATACATATATAAAATCTAAAAGGCACTTAAAGAAGCAGTAGGTACCCCAAACCAGCTTCAGACAGCAAGGGGAACAGCTGCTTACTTCGTACCAACAAAAAAAAAACAATTCCTACCTATAGAAGTTGTTCATTTTTTAAGACTCGCACCCAAGGATTTGATAGGTGCTTTTTTTTCATGTATAGTGAAAAGAAAATGGTCACATTTTCATGCATCTAAAAATGAGGGCAGGCTTTTTTCATGTGCTTTGTTCTGTAGTTTAGCACAAAGTAAACTTCTAATACACAAGCTGCAGCATTTCCAATAGTGCTGTGTTAAAATCAGAAGCATTTATCTGTCAAACTCCACACAAAGAACATAGCTGCTCTTATACAAGGCCCGTGCTCCATCTTATAAACCATAAAGATCACAAACCTGGAGCATTTTTGGAAAAGCACAGAATATGTTACAAGTCTTTGTGTTTCATATTCCTAAAAAGGCAAAGCAAAGTGAAATTAAGCATACAACATTTGAACCTCCTGTGCTAAACTACAGGCTGGTTTCGAGTAATTGCTTTAAATACATGTTTCAGTTGGTAGGGTGGGTTGTCAAACTGCATCGTTCCCTTACAGGTAGACAAAATGTGAGGCAATGCTTTTCTCTTGCAACATATGGTGTTTGTAAGCTTCTATATACACAACCTGACATTTTTAAATATATACACACCTCACGGATTCACCCATGCAAGCCAAGTTATCCATGCGTGTTGTGTTTCACATCCACACTCAGTAACTTGCCTACATACCTAAAGCTACTCAGAAACCATGCAGATAAAGATGAAGAGGTTAATCTGAAACTCCAAAGAAAACCTTTCACTCTTTTGCAAATAGTCGAAGAGTACATTAACAAGCTGGAGGAATCTGGGCTTTTCAGACTAGCGGTAACGTCATATCCACTCTTGAAGCCTAATTTATAAATCAGTCTTCAAGTCTGGTGATGGTTTCACTGAACATGATCACCTGAAATAAAACATACCACTGGCCCAACATGTCTGAAAAACTGTGCAACCAATAAACTGGACAACATTTTACAATATTGAGATACTTTGCGTTGCCATCATCTTGGAGCATACAGATGCTCAGCAGTCAAAAACATGTTGATCAACTAGGGGATGGGTTCAGTTCGTTGTTCCACACGGACAGCCTGTGCTCTACAACAACTTCAAACAAAATATAAACAGTGTTTTTGAGGACAAGAATAAAATAAGCACTTCCTTGGGTCCCTGCATTTTGACACTCTTTTTTTTTTTGACCTTCACTCCCACTAACATGTACGAGTGAAAAAAAGATGTTTCTAACACTACTGATCATGAAAAGCCTGTAGAGCCAAGGACTGTTTTTCTGTCCTCGAAGGCAGAAAACCTAAGGAGCTGCTGAGGTTTATACATCTGCTCAGTAAAAACAGACTGTCAAAAGAAAAAAAAAAAAGTGTCACTCAGCCAAAAAAAAAATCCATCCTTCCTTCACAAAAGAGCATGATTTTAATACCTCGTTCATCACTTAGTCCCAGTTGTCCTGAGCTGTTCTTCCCCCAGCCAAACACAGCTCCTGAGAGAGAGAGGGCAAAACTGTGTGCTCCACCTGCAGCAACCTGAGCCAAAGGGATACCATCAAGAGATTTGACACGTTGCGGACTGGCCTGGGAGGGACATTCTTTCCCCAAGCCCAGCTGACCATAGCTGTTCTGTCCCCATGTAAAGAACTGGCCATCTGAAACAAGGAAAGAAAGAGCACAGTGAATAAGAACTCATCAACAGAAAAGCAAGTTTGTCAAAATGAACACCGGTGCTGGGGGCTTCACTGCCACCCAAACCTCATGATGGAAAAATCAAGCAAGACAATCTTTCCTAAAATAAAAGCCCTGTCCAAAGACACTGGGCAAATAAAGAGATGTGTAACTAAGTGCAAAATACAATATGAACTGCTCTAATTTAACCAACACAATGAAGAATGGCCCACATGTTGCATACAAAAGAGCCAAGGATAACTTTGACACAAAGGAATTAACTCTGCACATTTTTCTGCATCAAGATGGAAAGCTGTTAAGCGTTCCTGCCATCATTTAGTAGTGAGGCAGTACATAATATTGTGTGATGTTTCCCTTCTTGACAGTATTGGCAAAGTTCTTCAATATTCATGGTATCTGATCCAATTTATTGTCTCCTATTTGTCCCGAAAACAGTCGAGACAGGGATATCCTTGGTTTATTGCGCAGAAATAAGCAATCTTGGACACTGCGCAAAACAACAGCAGAAATCTTGGTAGTGAATAACAAATGTCACAGTACCTGCTGCCAAAGCCAGGCAATGCCAGTTTCCACAGGAAACCTGCAGTATCGTCTGCTGGTTCAGTTTCTTTATCAACCTAAAGAAGAGGACATTATTTTAGAATAATCACCCACAGATGTAGCACCACCACAGATGAATTTATCATTTCTATTCAGGTATTCTAAACATATCACCCGTGATTTGGAGATGAGGAATTGAATCTTGGAGGTTATACAGATCTATGCATAACAAATGCAAATCTGAGAGAAGATTTGGATACTTGACTACCAATTCCAACTATCTTTACTGCTACATTTCCAGACATCTGAAAATGGTGGGGAAAAAAACATTTTTGGTGTCTCTTACTATTCTTTTTCAGGCACTGACGTTCTTCATCCTGTCAGGGCATAGCAGTTCCTATGAGTTATAGAACCAAAACTTCTTCAAGCGTTTTGCACAACGAATAGCACGTCAAAGGTTCAAGTTGCTTCAAAAAAATGTTATTTTTTTTTAAATGGCACTATTACATTGGCATGTGAGCATGTCTCTCTTTGTTGTATCAGATCCACCTGCAAGTTAAGGGCTTTCTTCCCACAGAGCCCTTCGTCTGAAATAGGTGCTTTTGCAACTAGAACTCTTTTTCTTTAAATACTGTTCCGATAATAACAGCCACCCTAGATGGGTGCCCCAACCCTCCTCTTCCTGCTCCGCAATGGATATGCAGTGGTAACCACAGTAACAGAACAGATTTGTTATTAACGTAGCATGTCCAGAAAAGTCCAGAAACAGAAGTCCTGTCCTGCCCAAACTTCCTGAATGCCAATGGAACTTAAAGAATGCTGAGAGGGGAAAGGAGGAGGCATTGTGTTCATATTGCTACATGAGAAGTGCCCAATTGCCAGCCCTCTGAGAGAGAGCAATGCTCCAGGCTGGAAGGTGAAAAACCCCTGACACAACACCTCCAAGAAGGTGCCTTAAGGAAACTTGAACCTCTTCAAAAATTTACCTTGGCACTGTCACTGCTTCTTCTATAGTGGTGAGGCCCAACTGTCCATCGCTGCCGGCACCCCAGGAGAAGAGCTGCCCCTGGTCACTGAGTGCCACGCTGTGAGACTCTCCGCAGGCCACGTGGACGATATGCTGCCCTGCCAGGGCTCCAATTTGTTCTGAGGGGGAAAAAAAATAACCTCTGGTCACAGGACTTGTCTCATAGTTACATGCAGACAGCAGGTCTGGATAAACCTGTAGGCAAAGCCATTCAGATAGGTGCGCTGATGCTCAATTTAGTCTTAAGACATTTCCTACAAGAGGAAAGCACCAAACTTTACTGAAACTGCTGAGCTCTTCTGAAACTCTGGCCTGTGAATCACAGGATAAGGGCAGGTACACGCCCCAAAGCACAAAGATAGCCTACACACACACAGCCTCTCAGATACAGGCAATCGGGTTATTTGGGAACAACCAGACTCCTCAGATTTGATGTTTTCTAACTTAGCCTTGATGTGGGGATCAGCAAGGACTCAGAAGCTGGCAAACCCTGTAAAATACATTTCACCTTCCACACCTCTCATGTCCGATGAGGGGTCATCCAAAAAGCTCATCAATCCAGTTGTCTCTTGCTTTACTACTTGATGCATGAAGCATACATGTCACAACACTCCCAGTGCTAAGCCCGGAACAGGTTTGAACCTACCAACCTGTTACTAGAAGTGCTTCTATTGCTGTCAGACGTATAAAGAGCAAGAGGGCCTTACAGAAAAAATAAAAGAGAAAAAAAAAAAAACACTCAGTCCTCTGAAAGATTACCCACAATTTACTTTTCATTGTCATGTCTTGTTATGCAACTGAAATAGGTTTGACAGCTATTTTTAGAACATCAGCCACCAAGTCTTATTCATTACGCGGAGCTTTTACAGACGTGAAAAGGTCTTGTCTTGCAACAAAGCGGTGGAACTGACAGGCAGCTGAATGGAAAAACTCCCCACAAGCCAGACAGAAGCAAAGTTGATTTCCTTCCTCCTTCCCTGAAGAAATGTTTCAGACTGGATGAAGAAAGATTCACTCCATAAGCTGCAAGGTGGTGATTAGCGTTATTAAGTCCCCCTCTCATGTCCACTTGTCATTCTGTAAAATCAATATCCCACATCAAGGGCACCTAGATATTATTACATGAATTCAAAGGGAAGGCAGCCCTAAGAAGGCTCACTTTCTAAGTCTGGAAGTCAGAAAATAGGAAGGCATAAACATCCTATCTGCTGCAACGAACCTGATACACCCCTTAGGTTCAGTCAAGACCATTTCTGTATGGGAACCTGCAGGTCCAACACCAAAGCTCCTGCTGGAGATGATCCACCAGTTGGAAGAAAAAAATGCAGGATGAATCCATTCTCATCTCCACGTCACATTCCACCAACATGCCACTTCACTGTCAGCTTGCTTGCTAGGGTGCACTGAGCCTGTCTGTCCCTCATTCGGAGCACCTGAGCCCTTACACTGGTCCCACAGCTGGTCTCTGCAACCTGCCAGCTCTCCGGGGGACAGCACAAACCTGAAAGAGACAACCTTGGGAGGTGAGGGCATCCAGAATGCTTAGTAATCCAGAGTGGGTATTTCAGTCCCCACAGCCTGATTTGGCAGCACAAGCCTGACCTTGCTTCACGTGCCAGTCTTGGGACCAACAAATACTGACTTGGTTATCCTATATCACGGATAGCCTTCAAGGACCGCGTTGCTCACCCAAGAAGCAGGGTGTAGCCACATCTGGGCTTGCTGAATAACCACAGACAGAATAAAAAAAATATGCCTGTCTTGGAATGTAAGACCTTTGCACTTAAAAATTTTAGCCTATCTCACCTGTCTCGCCAAAATTTTGGCCTATCTCACCGTAGCACATTCCTAAACACTGCGTATTGCAGCTTGCCTGCAAAGTTACAGAGAAATGTAAATCCCAAACCGTTGAAGTTGTACAGGCACACACATACCTACTTCGAGAGATGCAAAAAAGCCAGCCTTCCCCTGGGACGCAGGAACAGCCCAGGCAGTACACCAAGGGTTCCAGATCACGCTCAGGCATGCCAAACCATGAAATACGCTGTCTCCCTGCTAATACAGGCGGTATACCAAAACATCTGGCAAGTCCTTCTTTGTTATCCTCACATTTTGAGATGACGAAAGGGTAGGAGGGTGTTTTAGCTGTTGGTATAAATCTTTGTTCATTTCCAGAGCATCACAGCGCCGTTGTTCGTTCCTTAGAAAAGATGCATCCCTGCACTCAGGTGAGCGATGTGACAGGTGAAGTTTGTTGTTGGCACTGGGTCTTCCGCACGAAGGTGAGCAGAACTGAAAGCAACGGGGAAGGGCTGAAGGAGCTATGCAACAGAGTTTCAACATGCCATAAAACTTAAAAAAACTACCAAAAGCACAAGCTCCAGGAGGTACTGAAGTACGCATCAACCCAAACTTTTATTGCGGAAGCCCTCAGCTGTCTCAACACAGCACCAATGCCCAGAAGTCATTTATCACTTAGTCCTACCTAGCGTAGGACTTAGTACCTACCTAGTATCACTTAGTACCTACCTAGTCCTGCTTTCACTTCCCTTTTCTGTCCATTTTACCTCAGTGTAAACAGACATACCGAGGTTTGACTTCTTTGGGTCTCAACCCTGTCAGATCTTTTCATAAAATATAAATTGGACCAAAGAACGAGGTCCAGGCAGAACGCTTTCAGGACAGCAATTTTTTGGATTGTGGCAGCCATGGGTCCCGGTGCTGCTCTAGCATTTTCTTGCCTGTCCGTGCATCGCAGCCACACTCCAGCAAAAGTCAAGGGCAGCTGCTGTATGTCTGTGGAACTCAGCTCTGACAGGCGAGGTGATTCAGCTTGAAGGTGCTGGAAACAGCAGTAAAGCCTGGCCAAAAATGAAAAACCATGAAGAGCACATCTTCAGTCTGTACCTTCCGAATTTATAGAACAGGGCTTCTCCTTAGTTCCAGTGATGTGGAAAAGCTACGCTACAAGATCTTCGGTGTCTGAGACCGCTGGAAGCACAAAGCACCCAATTATATGACACTGATTAGAACAATGAATTATTGATCACATTTTCTGCTCCTCCTAAGTTTAGCAGAGAGCGGGTGTATTTTTTCTATGCATAGCTTCCAGTTGCCAGACGAGCTTTTGCTAGAGGATGTGGCAAAATCTTTCAGCCCTAAGCGTCCTGTGATGTGCACGGACAGCACCAGATGGCTTCTTCTGTCTGAAATCGGCGGAGAGAAACCATCAGCCCTAATGCTACGCCTTCAGTGGCAAAACCTGGTTTTCTCCCCTAGTGAGAAGCAGCTGTTGCTTGGAAGAGTTTCAAGCGGTATCGGTCCTCTTGGACCTCTGAGTGAAGCTCCTCGTGTCCTCCCCAGCTTGACAATAAGCAGCTCAGCGCGTTTGTTCCTCTTGGTTGTCTCTGTCTGCGAGGAAAGGGCTGGGTCTCTAAGTGAGGTATCTTACCAGCTTGCCCAGATGGCAGTAGAAACACAGGGGAGGGAAAAACAACTGTTGTTGCAGTTCCTCTGAGTTAAATCACAGCAGCTGTCCAACCTGAGGATAGACGGGCCTGTTTCTTCGCATTGCCATGGTTGTTAACGTGGTCCACAGCCACAGCGAGGACGTCTGAGCACCGCGCGACCAAGTTCTAAAAATAAGGAGTGGGACACCCGACATTTTAATGCACGAGGCAGCCGAACGTTTCATCAGGTACCACCAGCAACCCACACTTCACCCTCGTCGCCTTTGTTTACCGAGTACTGAAAAGACTTCTAAATTCTTAGGTGAAAGGAGCCGAGTTCTTTCCTTTGGGAGATAACTGATGAGGACACGTGAAGCCACCTAGCAAGGTGACGCTAACGGCATTAGCGCTCACGAACACCTGAACCAACGAGCCAGAAACTCGGTGAAAATCCTGCCAGTGAATTCAACAGGTACTCCATCAAAATGAGAAAAACACTACCGCCCAAATGTGCCAGTCACCAGCACTCCATTAAGACACGGTACAAAAAACACGTCAAGAGTGGATCCCCAAGCTCTCTGACAGGATTTTCATACATTTAGTAGGATCTTTCAGGTGACCGCTGGATCCTCAGTCTCCACTAGCATATCCCAGAGGTGATGCTGCACATGGACGTCCCAGTTGTATTTCTAGGCTGCGGCGAGCTTCGTGATTTCAGTCCTGACGAAAGCTGGGCATTAAAACATGTTTGGGTGTTTCAATGGAAAGAGGAGAAGAGAAAAAAAACAAGCTGCAGCACCTGCAATGCTTGCAACCCAAAGGTTACTCATTTTGTCAGCACCCCTTCCACAGTGCCTCAGTTATTCGTTGCTTTTACCAGCACAAGGAGCACCGACACACTCAGCACCTTTTCCAGGAAACATCGCTCCCTCTGAAGCGTGGTGCTGGCACCTGGGAACTGCAGAGGGGAAAAAAAAACGTGCCATTTGTCCGGGCCTTTTTGCTTTTTCCCCCCTCATTTAAAGCCCCCAAGCATCACCCTCTGATTGCCTCCTGCACGCTTTCAGCTCTCGTCACCCAGTTCCCTCGTGGTCACAGCTGCCACGAAGATCACCTGGAGTCAGGGACTGGGGGGGAGGAAACCAGACTTTATAGACTACTTAAGGAAATACCCAGACCCGATGCTATCAGGTGCTTCCGAAAGCATAACCTAACCCAGCCAGCACGCAAGGAAGCACGGGAACCGAGGCAGCTCCCCCGGCTTCATTCACACGTCCTCTGGAGCTGCGGTTTGTCAGCAGTAACACCAGAGGACAGTTTCGGGAACACGCCTCTGCGTCTGCAGGCAGTCTCTGCCACGACGAGGTGCCCAACACGTGCAACACGTAGGCGGCTGGAACCGCCCTGCTGACAGCAGCCCCACCATTTTGCTGCCACCGCCTTCCTCCTCCTTGCCCAGCTCTAAGGTGGGGTTACGTGCCTGCTGCGCCTCCAAGCCTGGTCAGCACGGAGAAAAAGAGGACCGAGAGGGGAATTGATCGACGTACACAAATATCTGAAGGGAGGGTGTCAAGAGGATGGGGCCGGACTCTTCAGTGGTGCCCAGTGACACGGCGAGAGGCAAGGGGCACAAACTGAAGGTCTTAATAATCTTAACACAGGAGGTTCTGGGTGAACATGAGGGGGCACTGCTTTACTGTGAGGTGACAGAGCACTGGGACAGGCTGCCCAGAGAGGTTGTGGAGTCTCCTTCTCTGGAGATATCCAAAACCCACCTGGATGCCATCCTGTGTGACGTGCTCTAGGTGATCCTAGGTGATCTAGGGGTTGGACCAGGTGATCTCCAGAGGTCCCTTCCCACCTCGGCCACTCCGTGGTCAGCCCTGCAGACGGATGACTGCCGTACCCGCGCCCTTCCACGCTGTGACTGTGTCTGAGCTAAGGGATCTAACTGAAGCACCTTCGAGCCCTTGCAGCACAGGGAGCAGTACTTGACATACCACACGCTGCGAGCAAGACCTAAGGGGTTTGCTCCACTTTTTGTCACTGGACAGGTGCCATTTCGCCGTCTTTTCATGTTACCAGAGCAGGGTTGCACAGAAACAGGAAACGTTTAGCCTTCACAGAGGCATTTGATGTTTTCTTCTAGAAGGAAGGCTTTGATGAAGAAGCCCAGAATTTCCAAAAGCACTTGGCCTGCTCACTTGGTTCCTGTTCAAATCGATCCTGCGGCAATTTGCACAGGAGCAGAACAAAGCCACATGAAAAGTCACACCTGTACAGTGCAGGCACTGCAACACATTTGTCCTTGCTTTCAGTGACATCCCAATCAGTTTCACAAGTCCTGTTTGAAAATATTACCGCACAGAAGGCAGGTGACTGGGAAAGGGAGGGAACAACACACTCCTATGGAACATTTACAAGAGGTTTTATTTATTATTAGGTTCGGTAGCTCTTAGTAGTACAGGGGTTTGATATAACTTGAACACCCCATCTTTTGGGTTAGTAAAAAAACATCTACACACTCAAGCCCAAACCCAACTCATAAGACAGCTTTTGGAGAAAGCTCTTCCTGGAAACATTTGCTCTACCAACAGTACTGAAGAAGCAAAATAGGAGTTGGCTGAAAAACTGGTCTCACAGCTTGCTACTAGATGGAGAACAAAAGCTGACTGTCATCCCCGAATGCACTTCACCTTTTTTTTTTTCCCTTCAGAACACGAACTGGTCTTTTGGGTATAAATGTGTCAAAAGGAAAAAAGCGTCAAGTGCATACTGCCATCACAGGGCTGAAGGACAAGCGGTTCACGTGAACACTCAAGTAGGACACAGGTTAACACAAACCTCGGGAACTTGTAAGATTTTATTGTGTTTCTGCAATAAAGCTGTTCAAGGACGTGAAATTCAGTCATTTAGCTGAGGTTATTCTGCATAACAAGCCAGTCAAAACGCCAAGAATGGATTAGTTCGTAGGGCAGAAGCAAGACCAGAAGTGTAGAAATGCACAGAGTAATTCCCCTTTCTCTGCTGTAAGATGTGAAGAGCCTTCTGAGAAAAGTACGGATGCTCATATCTCTATTTCTTTTTCAGGAGTTTACACAGGCAACCAGCTCTTGAAAAGGCAGGTCAGGCGTTAAGAGAGTAAGCATTTCTTCACAGCACTGCTGCAGGAGCAGCTGCTTTCAGCTGGAAAGCAACTTTAGGGAACCTTGTGAACACCAAGCTGAACACAGGTATCCCACGGCTGCATTAGGCAAAGTACTGCCAACAGGTCAAGGGAAGGGATCCCTGCCCTCCACTCAGCACTGGTGAGGCCACACCTGCAGAACCGTCTGCAGTTCTGGGCTCCCTGGTCCAAGAGAGACGTGGAGCTGATGGAGATGGTCCAGCAAAAGGCCGTGAGAACAACGAAGCGACTGGGGCATCTGTTTCACAAGGACAGGCTGAGAAAGCTGGGAATGATCAGCCTGGAGAAGAGAAGACTCAGGATGATCTTATCACTGCATGTAAATACAGCAAAGGGAGGGTGCAAAGAGGACAGAGCAAGCCATGCTGTTTCCAGCGGTGCCCAGTGTCAGGACAAAAGGCAGTGGGCACCAGCTGAGACTCAGGAGGTTCTGTCTGGACATCACAAAACACTTCTGTGCTGCGCAGACGACGGAGCACCGGCACAGCTTGCCCTAAGAGGCTGTGGAGTCTCCCTCCTTGGAGGTCTTCAAAAACCATCTGGACGTGGTCCTGGGCTACCTACCCTCGGTGGTCCTGCTCCAGCGTGGGGGTCGGACCTCTTCCAACCGAGATCACCTCCAGAGGTCCCTTCCAACCTCACCCAGCCTGGTTAGTTTCCCCCTTCCCAAAAATCGCATTCTCCTCCCGCTGCCATCCCAGCTGTGCGTGGTTGCAGACCTTACCTACTCAAGGCAGCAGCCACTCCTCCTCATCCGTGACTTGCTCACTGCCGTGGCTGCTTCCAGCAAACACACACCCTGCCACTTCTCTCCTCCTGCTCCTGAGCAACCAGGGCCTCCCAGCTGGCTTCTCCCCAAGAAGGAAGAGGCTAAAAGAGGAAGATCCACACAGACTGTCCTTACGAGTGGGTCACACATCTGAATTCTCAGCTGTTAGACAGTTCGTGATTTACAGGCACGCCACGGTGGGCGTCAGTGTTTCTGGCCTCTTCAGCTCCACGCTGAAGTTCAGAGCAAGTAAATTTACGTTTGAAAAGCAAGGCCACTCTGTCCAGAGAAATTCCAGTGCCACGGATTATACGTAGTGAGACGGGATAGAACGATATTTGGGATTGGACATGATACCTGCAGCCCCTGCAGCAATGAGCATTGAGATCCTACAATGTAAACTGAGACAATGCTCCCCTGCACTTCTGCATCCAAGCAAGAAATCTGTAACCCCACGGCTTTGCCTGCTGCTTGCTACCAGAGGGAAGGCTCGAGGCAAGTTTGGTGCCACTTTCCTGTAACTCCCTTGGGACATTAATCACCAAAGCCTCCCCGACACATTTTTTTTTTTAATTCCCCACTAGCAGCAGTCTGCAGAGAACAAACCCCTGTAACAGAAAACACGTTCACCATCTCAAAGACTAACACGTGTCTGAAGCTTTACAAATGTCCAAAAAACCACCTGGCTATCTCACACACCTCTATAATTCAGCCCAAATTCCACAACGGCCTTTACCTCGGGTATCTGGGCCTAGCATACACCTGCCCACTCAGATAAAGCATGCTTTCCATCACAGGGAGCCAAGACATCAGGACACACCTGAAGAGAACCAAATCCAAGTGAGATTACAGGGCTAAAGAGGCAGTTTAGAGGTACAGTTAGAAAAAAGCTTCTTGTTTCCTTAAACTACTGCAATTCAAAATTATCACTACGTGCTGGAGACTTAATGCATGGTAACACCTGATGCTCAATAAATTGAGTAAACTCAGACTGATTTTGCAGAACTGTGGACTCTTAACTCTTTACCATGAAGATCTGTGAATTCATTCTCCTAAGTAGTAACGTCAGGAAAGGACACTTCCAAAAAAAGAAATCTCCACCAACTTATACTCACTCATTCAGCACGAAATATTCCCTCAGTGATCTCCGCTCCCTGCAGCAGAGAGGCACAAAAATCAGCCCATCGGTCGAGCCTATCTCTGCATTACATCCACAAGCTCAGCCAGTGTGAGAATAAACACAACGCAAAACAAATTGAGAAGCAGCTTTCATTTCAAAAGGTGCTCCCGAAAGGACTCCTCTAAGAGGAATTGATGGTTTTGTACGCAGCAGCAATGAGTAGCAAAACGGAAACAGTATCCTCTATGTAAATGGAAGGCAGAAGAAAAACAAGTTAATTATTTGGAATATGCAGTTAAGGGGACCGGAGTCTTCAAAAAAAACCCTTCCTGCATACATAACAACTCTTTTCCCTCTTAGTCATCAGTAAAACCTGCAAGCTTTTCAAGGAAAAAAGGGTTAGATCAGCGCTGAGTGTATTGCGCTGCAGATTCCTAGAATTGTACTCATAAACACACATCATCTTGGGCAGTAACTGGGTCTGACTGAACAGCACGCTCACATATTCTTAAAAACAGTAACTGAGGCTTTTAACATAATGGCAGCACACGTCTCCTCCATCTCCCTTCCTCCCGCCCCCCCTCCGCCCCAAAGCATGAGAGATAAAAGGGAGCTGCTTCCTCTTTGAGCACAGACCTGAGCAACAGGACAGAGACCGCTCCACCCTTCTGAACTCCTCAAGCATTTTTTTTTTTTACAGCCTTCAAAAGGTGCTGGTCCCCTGCATGTCTCGAATTCAAACTCAAATTCAGTTTGAGGAACACAACGCTACAACGACCTTCTTCTAGCTTAAGAAACCGTGAAGGAGAAAAAGCGTAAGTTGAGAAGAGATTTGCAAGAGAAGAAAACAAAATCCATAAACTCTCTCGGCCAAAAGCAGGTTTGTTATCCGTAGCTATGCCCAACACAGGTCTACTTCGCTTTGATGCAAATGACAAAATCCCCAGCAATAGCTGAATGAAAGTAGGCGTAAGAACGTGACGCAACTGGGAAGACAGAGCAGCAGACGCTTGTACCTCACAGCCCTCTCTCCCCTTTTATCACAGGGCACCGTAAAGCCAAATAAAAACACCTGTCCTGAGACCACCTTCCCTCACCTCTGCTTCTTGATGCCTCAGCCAGGTTGAAGCTGCGTAAGAGGCAGACTTACCTGGCTTGCTGCCTTCACTCTCATGCCCCAGCTGGCCTTTGGTGTTCAAGCCACAGGTGTACACTTCCCCATCTTCTAACAGGAACACTGAATGGTTTCCTCCGCACGCCACCTCCTTGACATTTCTGTCGTGGATGAATCCGTACACCTGCGGCTCAGGAATGATGACCTGCAGGTTGCTACCGATCCCAGGTTGTCCAAAAGACGAGTAACCCCAGCATAGCATTTTCTCTCTTTTCAGCAAGTCATGTATTCTTCCTGGGAAGAGAAACAAGGGGAGAAGTGCGGATGAAGCAAGAGTGTTTCAGGACAAAGCAGTCTGAGGAGAACAGCGCGCTGACAGCTCAGCCCCCGACAGCAACAGATACATAAACCTCTTAACGTCGCTGCAGCCTGCCAGAGCCCAGGGGTTACCTCTTGTGCCGAACACTGTGAAACTCGGGGATTTCAGCTCATGCAGTGCAACGGGAAGGAAAAAATAGAGCAATGTAAAGGGATCGAGGTATTGCACAGGCTGAACTTGGTACGGCAACAGCTTTCCATTGCATAAGAGCTGGGGAGGGATCAGCCCTTGTTCCAGAACAAGCATCTCAAGGATTTCAGTAACGCTTCCTTGTCACTCCTAATCTCAGTGTTTTGGGGCCATTTGTTCAACATGCCGTCCTAGTGAGACAACGAGAACTCCTCAGCTCGAGCTAGAAACTGATTAAAGCCCTTTTTCTTTGCAAAGAGAAGAAAAAAAGAAAGAGCAGGAAAGGAAATGAAAGATCCTCAACATCAAGTCTTATGATTTACCACGCCGAGTTTTAAACTAAGGCAACTTACAGCGGCAGCAACACTCACGATGTCAGTCCAGGATCTAAAAGCCAGAGGCAACTGGCTCTAGGTGTTAGCAGTAAAGCCTTTCGTACATAATCCAAGTCGTGAGCAGCGCGTGTTCATCTCCTACCGGGCTCCCCTCGCCCGCCAGTTGCGGTCACGCCGTCAGGTGCGGTCACCTCCACCTCGGCAGGGCTGAGCCAGACGGGCGAGGGAGAGGATAGGATTTTCCAGCTGTAGTCCTTCAGCGGCGCAATTTCCTGCCACAAACTGTTTGCTAGGATCTCTCAGCAGGCGCCCCAAAGTAGGCATTGAATCCCATTTATTTCCCAGAGCCTCCGCTCCTTTTTAGCGCAACCCATTTCACTCCCGCCCCACATACGATTGCCAGCTGCCAGGCACCCCCCGTCTAAAAAAGCAGGAGGTCACGAGGCTCTGTCCAGCTGGCGAAGCCACTGCCGCACACACTCCGTGCTTGGTTGCCCTCAGATGGCCAAGGGAAGACAACGCCGCGTGCTAGTTACACCATTGCCTGCACCAGGAATAGGAATGCCGTGGGACGCAGTAACGCCGAAGTCACGCACGTGCTCACGCTCACAATGACACAACTGCTATGTTTATGGGGAACTTCGTGTTCTGCCTAAAAAAAAACAAACACCGCAAAAAAAAACAGCGTAAGCAACTTCCTGCAGGTGACAACACAAAGGCACGGAGTCATTTCCAGACTGACATCTGAAACAGCAAAGAAATCGGAGGCTACCATTGCTCTCGTCCTGGGGAACCACCTTATTACAAAGGCGTAAGCAGCTCCACAACCCTGGAGATCCACAGATTGCTCTCCTTGCTGCTCCAAGCCGACATCGCCTCTGGGCTGAAAAGACTTCAGCTCTCTACAGCCTGAACTACAGTGACATTGTACAACATGAGCTAAATATTAATTTGGGATACCTTTCTAAAAAGGTTTCCGAACAGTCTGCTCCCCACGGGTCCCAGTCTTCTTTCCAGATGCTAATTTCACTCAAAATGCTAAAAATACTTGAATTAATTTCCTCGTGTTAATATTCCACACCAGTAGTTTCGGTACTGGGCGGGGGGTGTGCGTGCAATTAGCAAGCGATGGTTTTTCCCCATGTCAAGACATACCTTGAAGCAGGAAAGGGTCAGACTCCCAGTGATTCATACGGATTACTCGGGTGACACCTCAAAGCCCAGAACCCATTCATGCTAGCTGTCAGATTTTCTGAAGCACCTAAAATCTAACAATCCCTCGAGCAGACAATGAGGCGTGCCAGAAGCTGTAGAAAATCCGACCTTACACGTGGATTTTTGATTAGTTCTGCAAAGGCGTCCTTTGGAGTCCCACCCTCCCACCTTGCTGTTAAAGCCACGTGCAGCTCTGTTCCAGGCAGCACTTTCCACTCAAAAGGGTGAAAACCAACACAGCCACTTTCCATCTGAGCACAGCGACACAGCCGGCTATTTCCCAGCCGCCTGGTATGCCGTGTTTTTACCTTGCTTATTTCAAAAACGTGACGTGTTTCTAAAACCACAACTGCTTTAACGTGCTGTCACCCCACCACCAACGCAGCACGCAAAGCTGCTGCGAGCCTTAACGCATGGCGTGCTCAAGCAGGAGCTGTGTCCAGAAGCACAGAGCTCTGAACAAAGATTCACGCTTCGCTTCCCATTCTGGTCAAGGCAGTGACTCCTCTGAGATCAGCGGAAGAACAAAATCGCCATTCTGCACTGCAAACTCCTTCCATGTATCCTCCTTATACTAAAAGGAGTATATAAAAAGCTTCTGTGGCAGGTAGGCTACAAGGTAGACACGCACATATACACACAAAAACAGATAAAATTCATATTCACTTTCCTGAGTTTTCGACGTTAATCCTAGTGCTCAGCTAGATCCAGGCTAAAGATAAAAATCCAGCTTTTTATCGGACAAACCCTGAGGAAAAGGTGTTCAAAACGCATCAGTTAGGGCACTACAGTTCCTGACCCTTGTTAAAATTGGATTGTGAAGAGATAAGAGAGCCAGCCGCCGCACCTATTCCCGCTCTTCACCGGTCACAAGGCAGCCAGCTTTGTCTTCATGTTTTAGAGATAAGAAGGGATGCAATGCAGCAGAACCACTCATTTGCAGACTCCCTGCGTGTAACCACACCAGAAAAAAAGAAAGGGGAGGGGGGGAACGTTCCCAACATCCTCATCCGAGGAACAACTCACCCCTGAATCACTGAAGGATGCGCACAGCACAGCACGAGCCAAGGAGACGCGGTGCAGCGGGGAGTATTTTGAGGAGAACTGCTGTCATTGGGAGATCTTCGCTAAAATAAGCCTCGCTATAATAAGACTCAGCTGACA
Source organism: Heteronetta atricapilla (assembly GCA_011075105.1). Lineage (NCBI taxonomy): Eukaryota > Metazoa > Chordata > Aves > Anseriformes > Anatidae > Heteronetta > Heteronetta atricapilla. The sequence continues at coordinate 24,755,417 of CM021734.1, read as the reverse complement.
TGCTTAAGCATACATCCTTTAGCGAGGAACCAGCCCTGGCAGCTTAGAGGATTATTGGAAAGTAATAACAGCGCATGGAAGATCATGACAGGAGATGTTTTATTTTGCCCCCCCCCCCTTTTTTTTTAATGACATCTGGTCTCCTCACATGCTCATATGAACATACGCATAAGCTATAGCCGTGACAGTGCGTGTGCGATCGTGACAGGAGATCAGGAGATGGTTTTTTGTCCTTTTTTTTTCATAATAGCTGTCATGACACACACACACAGGCTCTTCACGTGCTCGTATGAACACACGCATCGGCCACAGCCATGACAGCGACTGCTTTCTGGGAGAGCCAGACACGCAAATACCGCGCTCGCAGCAAGCACCACCGGGCACAGAGCGCTCCCTCAACAAAGAGGCCTGCCAGCTGGCAAGGCACACACGTCGTTGTGAGACTGCAGCTCCCTTTTCCAGCAGCCCCACCACGCAGGGCCGTACCGCTCCCTTCCGTCGCTGAGCCCGCTTTCCTCTCCCTTTTGGGCTCGGCGCAGGCCCCGGAGCACGAAGCAGGGAGGTGCGAGGGCGAAGGAGTCAAACCGGAGCCCCTCGGCCCCCTGAGGCCGCCCTCCCGGTGCCCACCTCAGGGCCGGCTGCTCCCCCCCCCGGCTCGGCACCCGCGGCTCCCCCCGGGCAGCTTCCCCCGATGATGAAGCAGCCGCGCTGACGAGCCCCCGGCCCTGCCTGGCCGCCCTCCCCTCCGCCCGGGCCGGCTGCGGGAGCCCCGAGGGGCCCGGCTGGGCGGCCCCACGCGAGGCCCCGCTCCCCCGCGAGGGCCGGGCCCCGAGGGGCGCCCCCCGAGCCACGCCGCGGCCCTCCGCCCGCTCACCTGCCGCCAGCCCCGCCGCTGCCGCCGCGGCGACGAGGAAGTCCGGCCCCTTCCAGCGCCGGGAGAGGCGGCGCAGGGCTGCCAATGGCCGGCAGCGCACGGCGGCGGCGGCGGGCGGGGCGGCGGGCGGCTCCGCCGAGGCCGGCGGTGGAGGCAGGGCCGGGCTGCTCGGGGCTGGGCCTGATCCTTTCCCCTAGTGTGGGTACGGCCCCGGCCCCAGCGGAGGGGAGCGAGTTATTTCGCGAGCGAGCCGCTCCGGACAAAGGTGTCGAGGGGACAGGGACACCTTCCTCTAGATAGGTTGCCCAAAGCCCCATCCAGCCTGGCCTCGAGCACCTCCAGGGACGGGGGCATCCACAGCTTCTCTGGGCAGCCTGTGCCAGGGCCTCACCACCCTCTGAGGGAATAATTTCTTCCTTATGTGTAACCATTCCCCCATGTCCTATCACTACACTCCCCAGGGCTGAACGCAGCTCTCCAGGTGGGGGTCTCACACGGGGTCTCATCAGATCCCATGGACTTGTGCAACTTCAGGCTCTTTAGCTGGTCTTGAACCTGATATTCTCCTACAGTGGGCAGTTCTTCATTCTTCCAGTCCCGGCCTTTGCCTGCTGGGGCCTGGGCCACGTGGCTGGAACTCTTTGTCAGTGAAGACTGAGGCAAAATAGTCATTAAATACCTCAGCCTTCTTCATATCACCCGTGACTAGGTCTCCCACTTTCTTCTGAAGAGGGCCCACAATTTCTCTAGTCTTCCTTTTATCACCAATATACCTATAGAAACCTTTCTTGTTGCCCTTAATGTGCCTGGCCAAATTTAATTCTCAAAGGGCTTTAGCTTTCCTAACCCGAGCCCTGGCTGCTCAGACAGCATCTCTGTATTCCTCCCAGGCCATCTATCCTTGCTTCCACTCTCTGTAGGTCTTTTTTTCTCATTTTTCACAATGACAGTCAGTATTTGAGCAAACCATATAAAGATTCACGATGCAAGGATTCACGAGACACAAAAGGCCAGTGTTTGTGTACTTAGTATGCACCCTGTCACTTATCAGGTACAAATTCACCTTCTGTATGTGCATGGGTCATGCACGTTGAGCATGAAAAGGGTTACTTGCTATTGTACAACTGCACCTATGACAGAATAGCTTCTACTTACTGTGTTACAAGCCGCTTCTAGAATAACTAAGTGTAGAGGAAAAAACGTTTGCTTCATTTGTTTCTATTTCTTTTGTCATTTGGAGATATCTGTAAAAAGTCCCTTTACACTCATTTTCCTCTGTTTGTCTCTGAGCAATCAAGGATGGGAAGATAGCAAATTATTATTATTATTAGTAGTAGTAGTAGTAGTAGTAATAATAATAATAAAAGAGGAAATGAAGCCTGGTATTTGTCCAATGGGGGCACGAATCTGTTGCTTAAACCTATTGCTACCTGGCTACATTTTGAGTTCACAGAGAACTTTCAAGGCTGGTCCTTCATAAACATGTAAAATAGTAAAAACACCCAAGTATTAGGTTTTTTTCACACACTTCACTGAGCACAGCTCCCTCTGGAGGCTGCTCCCAAGATTCGTTTCTTCGTGCTGGCTCAGGTTTGATTGCACCATGACCTTACCTCCTCTGTTGTTTTTCAGGTGGAATCAGAGGCAAGGGGGGGATCTACATCTCTCTGCCGGCTAGCAAGTGGCAAAAAAAAACCTCTGCGTGGCCGTTAGTCTCTGTGTTGCTCTGGAAGCAATGAACTCTTCTGTATTTTTTCTTTTCAGCCCTTTCTGTGTCAGGAAAGAGACTTTTCAGAGAAGCTCAGAGGATGAGCCAGGGATAGCTGCCTATGCTGGCTGCCGCGAGCCAAGGTGAGGCCTTGCTAGCCCCCGTGGAAGTGTCATTTCTGTGTGGTGTCTGCTCTGCAGCAAATCCCGCACGAAGACATCCCTAACACCCTTCACCAAGGCTACCCACTTTGTTTCTCATGGCTTACAAGCGGCCTGGGTGTTCAAGTCATCCCAGATCCACACTGACTGCATGAGCAGCTCTACAGGGCTCTGGCACATCTCGACAGGTGATGTTCAGATCAGAAGAGCAGTCTAAAAGAATCCTGCTGCAGGTTCAATATACTGTTGACACCTGTGTAAAGCCTTTTAAACTCGTAGCTGGGTGTCGGGCTCACTCGCATTGTATTTCTTTGCATATTTTATAATAAGCACTGCTTGAAAAAATGTAGACACAGCATGGAGCTCGAAGTCCTTTCAGAATATGACAGTGCACCACTCCGCTTCTTTGAAAGGTCTTTCTAATTTATTTATTTTTAATTTTTATTTTTAAGCAGGGCTTATTTGAGAACAAATCAAAAATAGCCTTGAAAGTTATTCTGGGATTTAATCTCCCATGTGCTGTTGCATCATACAGGATAAGGAAATTCCTCCAGGCTCTAAATAAGCCTATTGACATTTAATCTCTGATCGGTTATTTGGAAATCCTAATGATATATCTTTTGTGCACTTGCAGAGCACAAAAGATCGCTCTGGATTTTCAAGAGGTTTAGAAAAGCATAAAGGAAAGAAAAAGAAAGTGAAAGGAAAGCGAGGGGGAGGGGATGGGGAAAGGGGAAGGGGAAGGAAAAGGGAGAGGGAAAGGGGAAG
>CM021734.1:24691967-24751806 GCA_011075105.1 Heteronetta atricapilla | reverse complement strand
TGAGAAGCAGTATTAAAAGAATAAATTAACTGATTTTCTCTGCAGTCCCTGTACACTTTTCACATGTCTTCAAAGGACACATTTCCAGGGGGTGACCTGTCCTTGCACTGCGAGTTGCATCAAATGCTTCAAACTAGCAGCGCTACCGTGGTACCCATGCCCACCAAACATGTCAGAAAGTCAGGCAGGCAGCAACAGGATGGTTCTCCAAGTCTTAATGGGCAACCTTACGGTGACAGAGGTTGTAACATTCATTTCTGCAGCTCGGGGGTAGTTTATTCACCATTAAAATTCACCCAGCTCCGGAGAGGGGCACTGCATGTAAAGCACAACGCGAAATCAAGGCGGAGGAGGTGGTGAAAATTTGTTATCTTCTCGCTCTAGATTTTTACATTCATATAAAGCATGTTCTGCACCAAATGTGAAAGACTTCGACTTTTTCAGTGTATGCAATGCATGTTTGAAACACACCTATATAACCTTTGACTCCTCTTGTGAAGGCCTTGCCTATATGAGCGAGGACAGAAAGCAGATATACGTTGTCATGCACAGGCAGCCACGTAACAGAGGAAAAACAGAACCACAGGTACGAAAATTTAATCAATCATCATTTAATTTAGCACAGTAAAAGCCTTCTTTACATATGTACATCTACTGACACCAAGGGAGAAGGGACGGCAGAAAAATGACTGCTATCCCTCAATTATTTTCTTTACAGAACGCAAAATACCTAGAGAAAATACACACTCTGCCTTTACATCCTGCCTGACATCGCCAATATCCTGCCAGTGTCAAACAGTTTTGGCAACGAGCTTCCAGCAGTCTTGCAAGCCTCGTATTCACAGTGTTCTGCAGAACAGAGCTGTTCTGCAGGCCTAAAATTCTGTTTTAATTGCCAGCCATCTCCTTAGAAGATGTAAAGCAACACAACAAACCAATTAATGCTTTACAAATACAGCTTCTGACAAAGACTAGGAATGTTCAAATCCTCTTCCCAAGAACTTCTCTCAGCTAAGTAAAAGGCCTTTGTTCAGATTGCACCTTCAATTCACAATGTAACGGATCAGGTCTCCTTAGAGTCCTTGACAAACACAGATTAAAATGTTACCCTGGCCTCCTCTTGTGACAATGACTTTAGCATACACTGTCTGCGTGTTTGGTAATGCACAAATCCCAGAAAACCTGTGGTTGATACCTCGACCGACTAAAGAAGACCACTACAGCGCAATTAGGATGAGCACACGTGTAAATATACTCGTTTACCAACTTGCTTCTTGCAAGCATGTTAAACAGTATTCTTTTTTTTTTGTACTAACTTTATAATCTAACAATCAAGTATATAATCAATATACAACCTCAGTGAATGCACACAGTCAAGTGTTTATGAAGTACAGTAAAAAAAAAAAAGTCAGGGTAGAAACCAGTAAATCAGTTACCAAGAGGCAAAATATTACAAGTGAAACAAAGACTTGCTTTCTTGTTTGTGCTTTAGTGTGCTCCTTACCAAAAGTCACTTCAAGTAAAAACCTTCCCTATGCTCTATGGCGTAGAGGAACTTTTCCTCTAGTATTTCCTTACTGCTGTACGTGGGGAGGATGAGAATGTGGCTGCAGGTATTAGCTACGGGAAAATAAGTATCTGGATCTTTCCATCCAGGATCTTCAATAGCAAATCTAAAATATTCCAGTCCATAAGCAGGGATTTGATCAGATCCTGTCAAAAAAGCTAAACAAAGGGGGATGGAACAAAGACAAGTTAGCAAATCAAAAACAAACAAGAAAATGTCATCAGAGGATGAAAAACATATGAAGGAAACTCAGTGTAAACACAGAGCTATTTCCATAAGCTAATTGTTTTGTGTTGCTCAATTTCTACCCAATTATAATAAAGTCTCTTGCTGATTCATGATAATTATAAACCATCTTTTACTTTTACTTATATAGACTTTGTGGATGAGAAAACCCAGGCTAGGTTTCATCTTCTACCTTTAAAAAGGATGAGGTAGCTTCCTTTGAGAAAGCTAAACTGCTTGTGTCAGCATGCAAGTTGAGGCCTCTGACCAACAACTGGCAGCCACAAAAGTAAGGGGTAAAGTAATTGCAAGATGCAAGGGTGTCAGATGCCTTTAAGCAAGCTTCAAGGGAGGTGAGAAAGGTCAGACCTGTGTGTGTATTATTCTTAGTGTTAATCCTTTGTGACTTTCACTAGAAAATGGGGGGAAAAAGCATGCTGAAAAGTAGTTTGGATCTACAGTATTTTTCATACACAAGCATCTAAATGCGTCTCGTGAGAGACAGAAAAGGGCTATAGGAAAGTTTAGAATATTTGAGTATTACCAAGAAACTTTTTCTTTTTTTCTTCTGGGAGCTTGAAAAACACGGTCCAAAAATTCTTGATGGTTTGATGTGACTCTTGATAGTGTCTGTACACCACGTTCTGTTAAAGAGATAAAATAAAACTGGCTTCGCTATTTCCATTTTTATTCAAAGCAGCAACAGTTTATCTGATACATTTTATAATCCTGTTCATAGGTGTTCAAATCCTCTTGACCGGAATCTGCTTGTTCATTTGTTTTTCAAAGATCCATATGACGACCCTTGAGCTACAATTCAATTTTTATCACCCTATTTTCTTGTACCTAGTGTGGATGAGAAACGGTCTCAAGACAATGTTAGAAATGATAAAAAGAGTACCTTGAGCTACTCTCTTTGTGTTCCTGACCTATACATTCAATAAAATAACAGAATTGAAAGAGGTTTTTGCTCAGCATGCACCTTGTGCAAAACAGCAGAAAGCTCTGCTTGTATCCAATACCTTTTGCAGCAGATGCCAGTCGTATTTTGCGTGTCCCAGGAGAACAACTTGGAGCTCAACAGGGAGAAACATCTTCCAGCTTTGAGCTGGACAGCCTCTTAAAAAACCTTGCATAAAGTCCTCAAATGGCTTCCGTATCGATTCATTGAGTATGTAATTCACATACAAGTCAACAAATTCCTTCCTGCAAAAATATTTTGATTCAAACAAGTAATACGAGAAGTGACTTTTGAAAAAGAGAAATACATAGAACTTTTTTTCCTTTTTTTCCTTTTTCTTTACTCCGTTTGACCTGCTTTATTGTCAAAACTCTTTACTGAAAGCAGTCTCCCGCATAACTCATGCCATAGACTTGCTCTGTGTCCTCTGTGCTGAGGTTAATATTAACACAAATCCTCACTGATAGATTGCTCCTCTTCCATTACGTACAAGATATGTTTTGTACAAATAACTAAGCAGGGAATATTTTGCTCATAAAAAAAATCTTACAGAGGTGTCTGATTTCCCAGACAAGTTGTCTGTATTTCCCTGAACATGTTGTTCAGGGACATTTTATATATCAGTTAGGTACTTCCCTGAAAAGACCAGGTATCCCTGCATATGCCAATGTTAGGATGACCAGGGATCCCTGTCTTACCCACTGCTTGCATGAGCTGCTGCTGTCTGGCACACACACAGCATAAATAACAAGAACTGAAAGCAAACAAGCTATTGGACTGAGATGAATGGCACAATGTTGGTGCTCCGTATTTTCAAGGGATATGTGGGGATGGATAGAGATACAACATTTTGTACACTCGTAACAGATAACAGGATAAGAAAAACAGAACTGACCTGTTATGCTTAGTGACAGGAATGTTGGCACCGTTTTCTTTAAGCTCAACCACGGAACCTCCTTCTTCCATCCACTGCATAGAAAGGGGAAACACTGGATGCCATAACTCTTACATATATATAAGGCATATGTGAGCTATATCTATTACTCTTTCGGCAGGGCTTGACTCAGCACTCTCGCTAGTTTGTGTTTACAGACAACTTTTTGTGTCATTTGCGGTGAGATGCTGTCTTGCCTGAGTTACATGCTTGGCACATCTAAATGACACAGTGACATCTTACCACGAAGGTCATTTGCTGGCTCTCAAGCTCATCCTCAGATTCTTCATTCAAAATATTCTGAAGATTCCTTTCAAGAAAAAGGGAAAAAAAGGAAAAATAGAGAAGAGACATTAAGACGATTCATTGCACTCTCAGATTCTGCTGAAAAGCATCCTTTGACAAGCAGTATTTAAATGCACATACATACAGAGTACTTGTACTCACACAGAATCTTCATAATGTGGCCCTCAACAGATTTATACACTTGGGTTCTACAATTGCCATGACTTAAGGACAAATGCCTTGATTACAAAGGATTCCAAGCAAGACCATCTCCATGCTCTGCAGGGATTTTACAGAGAGTAATTCCAGTGGCAAGTGGGCTCAGACCACAGCTTTATCCTTCCAAAGACCATCTGGTAAGGAATTATGTGTCCATCAGTGGGATGGTCTGGGAGAACTGTTTTATAGAACAGTGTCTCTCAAAGCATCGCTGGCAACCCGACATTTCAGTACACTGAGGGCTTTTCTGCGCATTGACACAGTCACTGGCTCTAGGGAAATGGTTCTTACCAACTGTTCACAGTACTTGTGTGGAATGCTAAGCTTCAGGTACCTAGAAGCTTTCTGCTGGTGGCAGCAGCACCTCTTCCTGCAATATCTGCCTGCAACCTCCTTTCTCAGTATGTGGAAACGCTGCATCTTATATCTGACGTGACTGCACTATAGGTTAATGCTGCGCTCATGACTGGCTACTTTAAAATCATTGTAAAAATTAGTAATAAACAAATAAATAAATAAAGTTGTTATTTCAAGTCCAAACTACAGCTTGAAGTATTTATGAGCCACATATTCCTAGTGTGGACTTAGGCTCACACGGAGTGATTCCCTACTCCTTCCAGCGTCCAGGACTTGACTTTTTGTTTTGGTGATGCCAGCAGCTGTTTGAGAGCTGTACTCCCAGCCAAGGGAGTTCCTTGGAAACACTGTTCTGTGGCATCTCAGAAACGGCAAATATAATTGGCATAGCTGTACATAACACTGCTTTCAAGATTTCTGTGCACATCACCAAACTAGGAGACCTGCCTGAACTGTAGTTTCACAGCAAATTAGGAAATTCCTTAGGAATCTCACAGGTTAAGACACTCCTAGCTTGTACCTGGCTTCTACCGGCATCAGCTCCCTCAGATCCTCCAGGGTGGGCGTGATGTTCAACATCTTCTTGAAGAGAGCCATGGGGAAGGGGAAGGGAGCATTGCATTTGTTATACAAAGCCATCCCCAACAGGGTCCCAATCAGGACAAAAGTGTCGTCGTGGCTTGGCATCTAGTTAGACGTGAATTAAAAATAATAATAATAATAATAAAATTATAACTTTCTCTTTCTTGAAGCGCATTTCCCTTGCACCGGGGCTGCTGCACCGCCTTACCTGACTGGGGAACCAGACCAGCCGGGAGTGGAAGTGGAGGAAGGCACCGCTCCGGGGGTCGCTGAAGGCCCTGGCGGCGGTAGCGAAGAACTCCCGGGACAGCCCGCCGGCATCCTGCCCTGCTTCGCCCACGAACTGCACCTGCCAGCCCGGAGAGAGCCGTGACGAGAGGGGCCCGGCGCCGCCCGGAACCCGTGTGCGCTCCCCGCGGCACAGCCCGGCGCGTCCCGCCCGAGCGCCGGAACCGAGCTCCGGGCGCGGCCGCCATGTTACGAGGCGGGCGCGGGGCCGCGGCGGCGCTGAGGCGGGCGGCGGGGAGCCGCGGGGCGGGCGGCCGCGGCCAGGGGCAGGCGCTGGAGCCGTCCCTGCTGCGCTTCTTGGTGTGCCCGCTCTCCAAGCGGCCGCTGAGGTGAGGGGGAAGCGAGCGGGAAGCTGAAGGGCAAACCGAAGTTATTCGCTCCTCGCTTGTAATTGTTATTTTTTCCTCGGCTGCCCAGGTACGACGAGTCCACTAACGAGCTCGTTAATGAGGAGCTGGGCATCGCGTACCCCATCATCGATGGCATCCCGAACATGATCCCGGAGGCTGCCAGGACGACGCAGAAGAAGCCCCCGGCCGAGGGCTTGAAGGAGACCTCAGGGCCCGCTGGGCCCCAGCAGTAAACCCATGGCAGGAGGAGGCGTGCTGCCCTCCCTGCCCACGCTGACCGTCCTCGTGCCGCTCCTGTCCCTAGCAGGCCTGTTCTATGCGGCCGCTGTGGATGAGACCTTCCCACAGGGCTGCACCAGCACCAACAGCTTGTGTTTCTACAGTCTCCTCCTTCCTATTACAATACCGGTGTATGTGTTCTTCCACCTGTGGACCTGGATGGGGATTAAGCTTTTCAGGCACAACTAGTGCAATGCATCTGCTAAACCCCTGTGCTTCTCTAGAGCAACACGGTTTAATCTCACAGGGTGCTACGGTTGATTTGAGAGAGTTCAACAGTGACCGTCACTGTTTTCCTAGTGCTATCTGGAACTGTATGAAGTCTTCTGCAGCAAGCCTACTACTTAATTACTGCTAAGGAAGATAGGAGGACTAATGAGAAGCATTAACTCTTTGTATATCTCTTCAATAACGTTCTCTGTTTCTAATGGTACTACTGAAAATCTTATAGGTGGCAGTCATCTTTATTAGAAAAGACTGCACACGGATTGAAATAACATCTTAGATAATAAGCAACGACAACATGGCGGTATGAGTCTCTCTTTGAGTCCTGAAGCTTTAACTTTGTTGATATGTCTTGCAGTGATGTGTGTATTGAAATGTATTTGTCTCGCTGTCAGAAGAACATAAAATAAACTAGGCTGGTGTTTAATAATAAGCTTTGAGTTAAATGAAGAAATTTACTTGGGCTGACACCCATGACTGTACATCCAGCAACTGCTTGCTTTTGTTTATTTATTATTTTTTTTTTTTGGTAAGAAAAAGATGGGCAAACAACAACATTGCTTGCTGCCTAGAAAAGATGTATTTGTGCATCTAGGGGTGTTGTTAGGCAGAATCGCCTACAACGTATTTCAGCGTGTATTTCAGAGATGTATGACCTTATTCTAGGTGTTAAGTGTTACTGAGTGCACGAGCTTGATAGCCATGCTGGGTCATCTTCATTAAAGAGGCATCTCCTGACAGGTTGGAGGAGAAACAGCTTACTGAGGCCAGGATTTGGTAGCCAAGTCAGCAGCTACAAATACTACAGCTGCATGTAGGGTATCTTTCCCCTTAACACAATCCCTTCTTCAGCATCTTCAAGTAGAGAGCAAACAGAAGATACTTCTGAATACTTCAACCTTCTCCGTTCCCGTTTACAGTAAGACTAGAGAATGGAGTGACAGAATGTCCTTTACCTGCTGAACATTGCAGAAATGCAGCGCTAAGTTGTAAATGTTGCAGGTCTTAGTGTCTCTGACCGTGCTGTCTGGTGGTGAGATACTAATCAATCAATCAAATTGACCAAGTAGCTGCTGCGCAAATAATGGTGTGATCAATAGCCTGAAAGGCAGTGCGCAGAAGAGCTGTGTTTGAAGGCTGACTAGCGAACATCTGGGAACTTGTTGGGACTCCTGTGATCAGTGGAGAGGCTCATCTAGAGGGTAGTACAGAGCACGAGCCTTATTTTCAGTATAAAAAATACCTATTTTAGCTGATGTACTGAGGAAGGGGAAAGAAAGGGTAGCTCTAGAAGCTATTTATGAATCTTTTCCTAAATGTATAGGAAGGAAAAGCTTTGACAGCTCTGGCCAGCAAGAAGTCTCACTTGGGAAGAAACAGAATTGGATAACGCCTGGGTGCAGTACCAGACTGACAGCCCTTGTGTTAGGGACAGAACACAGGCACGTGGTCCTCATGTTGAGCTCAGCCCTGGGCAGGTGCTTGGATCCCACGTCAGCCACCTAACTGCTTTGGCAGGGCAGGGCTAGTATTGAAGAAAACCTGAAGAAAACTAGCCTAGAGTCTTCAAAATCATTGTAGCAGTAATAGTAATGGACTTTGCAATCACCAGTTCCCTGAGCAATCCTATTATATTATCCCAAAGCAGCTTCACAGTAAATAGCACTGCCACTTGCATTTAAATTATGCCCAGAAAGCCTCATGGCCATCTGGAACAGGAATGTAAAATGCTACCCTCCCGATTTACTTTCCATCCCCAGTAGAACTTTCTTATAATACTTCAGAGCAGTGCAGTAATACATAGAGCTAACAAAGCAATATATTTTGATATCTTACTTCTATGTTCTTGCTGAACTGATCATTTTTTGCTGTTGTTAAATGACGCCGTATGTCATGCAGAAGGTTTTCTCGTCTGACATCAAAAACAAAGGATTTATCGCATATCCCGTCTGGCTGTTGAAGAATTAAATAACCATTTGTTAGAAGTGTGTTTCTCTCTTCTAAATTGTAAAAAAAAAAAATTTAAAAAAAAAATGGTCCCACTTACAGAGTTGTTGCACGTGTACAGACTGTCACATTCTAAATAAAGAGCAAAGATCTTGTCGTGCATGTCAAAGATGCATGGATATTTGGTCAGCATCCCTAGAGTCCTCTGAAATAGCATACTCTGAGACAGCACTCTCTGAAATAACAGCCTCTGAAATACCACCTGAAATCACAAAGAAGAAAAGACATGATGATTTTTCACTTGCAAGATCAGAGTTTTGGGGGTACCTGTGGAGATGGAACTGCCATCCTGTGTTTCTGAAAAAGGCTTTTGATGTGTACATGGCCAGTATACCAACAGAATATGAACACTGTACAGGTATCTTGGTACGTGTACCAACATGTACATACTTTGTACACGAACACTATACCAACAGAGAGGCACGCTTCATGAAAGCAGCTTCTAAACAGTTGCATGAATGGCAAACCAATGAGGAGGCATCTGAATTTTTGCAGAACTGTCTGTGTAGGCAGACATCCGTTACAGTATCCCAGGAATAAAACAGGAATCTTATTCCTTGGGCTTCCTTTTTGGGCTGCAAGCTCACATTGCCAGCTCATGTTGAGCTTCTCATCATCAACCAACATCTCCAGGTCCTTCTCCTCAGGGCTGCTCTCAGTCCATCCTCCCAGCCTGTATTTGTGCTTGGGATTGCCCTGGCCCAGACACAGGGCCTTGCACTTGGCCTTGTTGAACCTCAAGAAGTTCACACATGCCCACCTCTCAAGCCTATCAAGGTCCCCCTTGTGAAAATAGTAGAGATGTCCTGGGCGCCCAAGTTAGGTATGTTGTTATTAAAAGTGAAGAAGTGAATCATTTCACTGATTTTATTAACGCTGCTTTTAGAGATACGTAAATGGAAGCACTCAGTAGGGTTTCTCCATAAAAGTTTAAAGAGACCTCACAATTAAATATGATAAAATCTAGAAGTATACCAAAAACATAGCAACCATCCTGCACGCTGCTATTTCATACTCATCGCCAATTTGAAGGAAACAGATCTAAGCTGCTGGGAACAGCCCTGACTCTCTGAACCAGGGAGTCATCAAAGGAAAGGCACTATTGTAGCTGCTGAAATACAAAGACTGTAAATGGCTTGCATGATTTGGGACAGCCGGAGGAGTGGGAACGTGCAGTCACTTGGGTAGAGTTTAGAGTTGACTTCCACATATCTTGATTTAAAAAACAGCAGAATAAGTGTTTTGTGCTGCTGTAAGATTGTATACTTACCTCATGTTTCAGGTTGTATAAATAGTCAATAACTGTTTTCACTTCGGGCACATAGAAGTTCTTTTCTTGTAGTCTGAAGCCAGCCCTGGTGTTTACCTGCATTGATAGACACAATATGAAAAGCAGAACTGCTGAGCTATGCATCTGTAAGCAGGACAGGACTAAGAAGAAACAGGACTCTCAGAAGAAATAGCTCTGAGAGCCTGCACAGAAATGGAAGTGTAGAAACAGTACACCACTATAGAAGCACTCAACAGTGGCAAGTCACAGAAAACCATGTAAAAACTTGCAGGAACATGATTTTCATTTACAATAAAGATTCGTTACCAAGACTCCATCATGAAAGGTGTTTTTTTTCACTTTGTCTGTCATGTTGCAAGAGAATCTGAAGTTCCTCATTCACTTTCATATTTGTTGCCTGACAGAGATGTGATTTTTTGGGGGGGGGGGGAAAGTGACCACGTAAAGCTGCAAATGATATCACCACTTACTGAGAAGTACCCTCCTGCACTTCTGAGTTTTATCCAGTGAAGAGATTCCAGAGTATAAACTTAGAGTCCAAGTCTGCTTTCTCAGCCAAAAGGATACTGAATTCTGAACCAAATTTATCAGTTCTCTGATTCACACTGAGTACATTCTTCAACTTTCCCCTTTCCTAAACTGCCTGTCCTTATCTCAACCCTAGAGCCCTTTCCATCATATTTCTCCCTTTTTTTTTTTCTTTCAGGAGGGGAAGTGAGAGAGCCATTGTGGTGTTCAACTGCATAGCATGGTAAAACCACCACAGCTACATCCATAGCTCAACATGCATCAAGGCATGCAGTCCTCACTGAAAGCATTCCCTCCCACTTTGAGGCTATCACATGCTTCAGTTCTTCGTTTTTGCTCTAGGTGATCATGCTTGGCAGCGGGTTTGGACTAGATGATCTTCAGAGGTCCCTTCTAACTTTGGCCACTCTGTGATTAATTTCTACAGACAGTCAGCCAGGCACTGTTCAAGAGCATGATTTGGGGTAGGCAGTGGGACAATTCAACTCCTTCAAAGACATGCCAAAAAGATTCCTGAAGGAATGTCAAAGCACTGTGTTTCCTTGTAAGAAGGAAACACAGAAAATTCAACACAGAAAAATGTTTTAAATATTCTAAATCATACTGATATGTCCTGTCTAATCTGGATCCAAACATTTTCTCACCTGGTAAAGAATATGCAGTATTTGCAGAGGGTCATGCAGTCTCATGGTAATCTCACGTTCAAATAGATCTATTGGCAACACTTCATATTTCCTGAATAATTGAGACAGTGTGTTCTGGGAAAGGTTCTGATATATAAGGACCAGATTCTTGAAAATTGATGTGTCTAGATTTGACCACAGGCATTCTGTAAATAAAACAACAGCTAGTAAGATATTCACCACAGGTAACATGCAAATAACTACTTTTTGGGGGGGTTAAGTTGCATTTTCCCTTCTTATAAACCTCAGATTGAGAAACACTGTTTTTGTTGTGCCTGCTTTTTCTGTAGTAGTCCCCATATTTATATTTCTACCAAAAGCATTTCTTCCAGGCTGAACTCTGGAACAAATTACATCAACAATACTATCTTTTGCTCCACAGCTCAAAATGACCAAACATTTAAACATTCAATTCCATCAACTTCAAAACCTACCAAGAGTTTTCCGGTCCTTCTCCTGGAGCCTCAAGATGGCTTTTGCTAGCAGCCTGAGAGAATAGTAAGAGCTGTCATCATCTCCCTGAAGAAGGAAAGGCAAGATCAAGTAGACTCTGAAATTTTCAGGTGAGATGGGAGAGGAAGACAATGATGGCAGCAAATCCTCAATCCCGTTTTGCACCTTCAGGGGAAAACAAAAAACAAAACAAAACAAGTTGAAGTCCCCCATGAGAACAAGGGCTAGCAATTGCGAAACTTGTCCCAGCTGTTTGTAGATTATTCGTCTGCTTCTTCGGCCTAGTTAGAAAGTCTGTAACAGATGCCCACCAGGACATCTGCCTCATTGGCCTTCCCTCTGATTCTTAATCATAAACATTCAACCCTGTCATCACCATTATTAATCTCAAGACAACCCAAACACTCCCTAACATACGGGGCTACCCCACCACTTCTCCTTCCTACCCCATCCATTCTGAAGAGTTTGTAGCCGTCCCTTGCAGCAGTCCATCCATGACAGCCATCCCACCATGTTTCCGTGATAGCAACTATGTCACAGCCCTCTTGCTGCACGATGGCTTCCAGCTCCTTCTGTTTGTTGTCTGTATTGCGTGCATTGGTGTAGATGCAGTTCAGTTGGGCTAGCGATCCTGCCACCTTTTGGGGGGCAGAAGCCCTAGCTCCTGCAGGACCATTCCCAGGCACTTTTGTGATTTCTAACCTGTTGATATCCCTTGTGCCTTTGGTACCACGTGGTTCTCCATCCCCTACCTCAACAGGGGTGGTAGACTGATGGACCTTGCTAGCACACTGTTCTTTAATCATTGTCATATCACCCCCAGACCTGTCTCTGTCAAGCCTGGTTTTATCCCCTTCCCCTTCCAAATCTAGTTTAAAGCCTTATCAGTGAGCCCTGCTAACTCCCAAGCAAAGCTCCTTTTCCCCCTTAGAGACAGGTGAACGCCATCCATTGCCAGCAGGCCTCATGTCTTGTAAAATTACGATCAAAATGATGTAAAATGATGATCAAAAAATTCAAAGTTCTGCTGGTGACACCAGGCTTGGAGCCAGATATTGATTCGCTGACTTTTCCTGTTCCTCAACTCATCAATTCCTGCAACTGGAGAGAGGGGAAAACACCACCTGTACTCCTGACCTCTCAACAACTATGTCACGGCCCTGAAGTCTCTTTTGATCGTCCTCAGACTTTGTCGTGAAGCTTCATCTCTGTGTACTTGAAAAATATATAACAGATAATAGTCTGAGGGCCAAACCAGTACAAGAAGCTTTCTCTTCACATCCCTAATCTGGGCCCTGGGGAGGCAGCAGACCTCCCTATGAAGCAGGTCTGGTCAGCACATTGGGCCTTCTGTTCCCTTCAGAAGGGAGTCTCCCACAACAGTGACCTGTCTTTTTTTCTTGGTGGGAGCTATTTTAATGCAGGGCACAGGTCAACGTGACCTTCGTGTCACCTCCAAGCCAGATGTACCGCATTCCCAGTGTTGCTCAGATTGAGCGGCAAAGCTTCACACCTATTGTGTGAAGGTGGGAAGTTCCTAAGGGGATGAGCCTGCTGCGCCAGGCCGCGACTTGTTGCCATTACCCCTTATTCTCTAGGTCAGTGGATTCAGCTGGGTGGAGAGAGGACAGAGAAGCCCCTCTATTGAGTGTCCCTTCTGTCTGCTGGGCCTGTCTCAGAAAAGGTAGGGAGCAACTCCAGAAGTCTGGCTCCTCAGATTCCCTGATCTACCTCAGTCTATTCACCTCTGCCCAGAGCAGAGGAGTGCCTCGACCTGGGCACACCTCCCACAGGTGTGCTTGCTCCTGCCATCCTGAACTCCCTAGGGCTGCCTTTGTTCAGGGGGAAGGACAGCGGACACGACCCACTCCTGGCTCCACTCAAGCCCTGTCAGCCACTCTCGTGAGGGCTGTCAGTTCCTGGTGGCTTTCTTGATGTGAGAAATGCCTTGCACGCCCTGATCCCCCACTCCACTGCAGAACACGTCTGCCCCGCATTTGCTTTGTGTGTGAAAGACTGGGAAAATCTAAACCTCTGGGGAAAATAGTAGTCAGATCTAGAGCTCCTTGGTGTCCGTGTAGTTAGAATTCTTACATCAAATCCTTACCTCCTGGTAGAGTAATGTCTTGTGGCTGATCTTCTTATAAAAGCATTGTACTTCTCTCATGTCTACACCTGAGATTTCTTTGGAAGTTTTGAAATGTTTGTCTCTGTCACAAAGGAAAAAAATCAAATGAGCTGTTTTTTATTACTGACTGAACAGTGAAGCATCAGAAAATACTTAGAATTAAGCCCCAGCTCCAGTGCGTACAGCTTCACCTGTTTTATAAAGATATTCTCACAGTGGTGTGTCCTCATTCTGTCATTCCCATCTTGTGTAGTGATGGACTGTTAATAACTGTTAATAACAGGCTTGCTGTATTTCACCCAAAAATGAATTGCAATTCAGTGCTGGGAGGAGCTATTATGGACTGTAATAAAGTGGGAGCTGCAATAGTGCCTCACGAGATTAAAATCATCAGTTGTCACTATGGGATGATCTACTAGAATATGAGCTGCTACGGCAAATTTTGGTAGTAAATTTTAGTTCAGGGTTTTCCTTGAAAATGCAGACTTGCTTCTTGCAAATTCAGCTGCATCTATTCTTCTCTACATACATAGCTTAAAATAACACTTCATGATCAGTTTATATTAAGCAAATATTTTTTTATGTCTATGTCAGCACACACTACCTCTTCTCCAGGAAGCTTCCATTGATGCAAGCCTCAGATGAAAAGATCCGTCTGATACTCCTGAGTAAAATAATAATAATAATAATAATAATAATAATAATAATAATAACAACAATAATCCTTTCAACAAAAGTAGCAACTTCATTATTTAATTCTGAAAGAAAAAAAGCCATGTGTACAAGGCTATCTCCACCTAACCACACAAAAATTTCTTAATGTTATATTGAGAGCTTTTACACAAGGCCTCAGTCTCTAGACTGGTTTAACTTTGTCAGCTCTTCACCAGTTTAACAACCAATTCTTGCAATGAGAAGGACTGGCTTCCAAAACCAGGCAGTACCTCTGTTCTGTTCTTTCAAAAGAGTTATCAAGGGGCTGTTGCTTATGAACATGTTTTTCCTACGCAAAAATTAAGTAAGAAGTGCTGGTACAAGATACGGTCCTCGCCTAAATTCTTGAACATCAGTTCCTACAAGAGTCTTCAAAGAATAATATTTTTTAGGGGTAATTATATGTTGGGGAAAAAAAAATCAACACCAGCATTCTGACTTACATTCTTATACTTTTCCATCGTTTTGAACAGGAATTAGAAATCCATGCATCCACTTCATCCTCCTTCAGAGTTGCAATTCCATTCAAAGGATAGGAATTCTGTATGAAATGCACGAGTATGTGATGAGATTAAAGGTATAGCAGATGGGAGTCTTTTTCTCAAGTCAATCACTACAAGAACATTTCAGTCCAAATATAAATAAATTAATGGTCATCCAGTGTGACCCAGATCCAGAAAACATAGAACAGAAATATAATTGCAATACAAGTCAGTTTCTGATGTAGGCACGAAAAGAACTGCAAAGAGACTTCCCTTTAGTTGGAGCATTAAAAGCAGGATAGAAAAATCAAAAGCTTCCAACAGTATTGTGAACAATGGTAAAACTACAGGCTACAAACAAATATGTACTAACCCTTTCGTTCAAGCTAAGGACAATACTCTCCTTTTCTTCTGACGTAGTTTTAATCACCTTTTCTGAGGTGTTGTTTTCTGTGAAAGAATGAAGAGGTTTTCAAACAGTTGAAGACACAGTCATTGCTACATAGAGTTCAGTGCACAGAGGTGGCATATTAAAAAAAAAAAGACAGCAGCTGTCTATCTAAAAGTTGATTCCTTGAGGCCATTACTCATGATGATAAATCAAATAGCAAACAGATTTACACACATTGCTAGACTGTGGTTGGGACTATCAAGCAAGCATGAGGTAACAGTCTAAGCAACTAGAAGCCATCAGCTTTCTAGTGTACACAGGAAATCAAGAAATCAAACTGAACCGAAGAAATTAATACAGATTGCACACATCTGCAGCTTTCATTACCCTGACAGATTTTTCCATTATCTGCTGGTGAATTGATGGGAAGTGGTATCAATTGATTAGCCGTTCTCTCATTTCCCAGCTGTCCTTCATCAGAACCAAATACATAGACTTTGTCCAAGGAGGGGACATAGACCAGGGTGTGCTGTCTGTTCAGAAAAAGAAAAATGGTCAGAACAAGTTAATACCACTAAGCTAGTCAGAATACAATTTACAGATATGTTTCCAGAGGGGATAGCTGAGGCTTGTCTTTAGAAGTCATGACAGGCCAGCCACAGAGTCCCTTTAACTGGAGTCATAGGACCCTTTCCTTCTATAAACATCGTTAAAAAGTAAAAAAAATACAGACTCAAATTTCCCATACTATCCCTAATGTTTGTGATTTATCCTGGTTCTGCATTAAAAAAAAATAATAAGTGTTATGCCTTGCTAGGTTCCTTTCGTTTTTGCCAAGTGCGAATTCCACACTGCTGAGTCTGATTCAAAACCCAGGAAATCCAACATGATACTTTTTCTGTCCCATTTCCGGAAAGGCAGAATGAAACTGGATCATTTTCACTATTGGTTGGTTATTTCTAAGGTTCCACCCAGTCTTTTGAAGTAGATGGGAACTCGATGACTTTTCTGACTCAGCCTTTTGACAGTCTTCTGTCATTTGGAACCCAGTACACCCTTCATTTCTTGGAAGAGCAAGAGCCAAGGACTCCTGCTGGTTTTTGCAGCCCTCTCCCCCTGCTTGGCACTGGCTGAGGGTTCTGATTTCACGGGGTTTGTGGCAGAAGGGTGGCCTGATCAGGAAGATCACTGACAGAGCTGAACATACAGGGATTTGAACATATTGGTGACTTTTATCCCTGCTGTTCTTCAGTGATTCCTCTAAAACTCTGACCTCAGAAGGCATTTTATTAAGGTACTTTTCCTACCTTCCACAGACAACCTGCGAAACTCTTGCTCCCCACAGCTCAGCCACTACACGAGGTGTTAGTTCATTCCGGGTGGAGTTGTGACCAAGCTGGCCAGCCCCTCCTGCTCCAAATGTGCACACCAAGCCATCCTTGAAGATGAAGAAACAAACAACAGGATCTCTGCATTAGTAACAGCATTCAAATGGTCACCATCAAGAGAGAGAAACAGCAAGACACAATATGCACTATGGGCAAAACACCCCTCAACGCAAGCACAGTTCACTTCTCATCAAGCCTAATCTTATGTTGTTTTTATGCCCAAATCCTTTAACTCATGAAAAACAAACAAACAAACAAACAACAACAAAAAAAAAAAACAGTTTAACTCCTGAGAATAACTCCCTGTTCTTTAAGATTTTATTGTATGAGTTAAACTTAGTAAATGACCTATTGCTCGCATTTGCTCACAGTATGCTGTAAAAAAAGTATGTTTAAAAAGTATAAAGCGTCGATTTCAGGTTCAGTTTCAGGTTCACCTTGGAGAGAACTGCAGTATGATCTGTCCCACATGAGATAAATACAGTCTTCCAGTGCTCTAATGCTTCAATGTATGATGGGTAGTCCTTGTCTGGAAAGAAAATACAGCATAGCTAAAGTGAAAGCATACTGGAGTGTAGAAATAAAGATTTAGAAAATACTTTTTTTGGCATTTTACAGTCCCATCTTATACAGCTATTCATATATTTATGTCTTGGTTTCAAGTTGCTTTCTACCCTCCACTGTATTATTCTCTTTCTCATAATGTTCTGTCTGGTTCATAGCTTTTTCTCTGTTCAGTTACACTAGCTCTGAAACAAAATGCAACACTTTCACATTTGTTTGATGAAAGGTACTTGGCCTCAAAACATCTGATTTTCAAGGAGCTGAACATATTCAACAATTTGAGGTTCTGTCTGGCTAAGGCAACTCTGCTCTTGCCTCCTAAGTTTGAAGACAACGGGTGACTATTTTCTTACCTTATCTTCACAGAAAATTAAAGAAGGCAGAGGTATAAAATGAATTTCTTTCATGCAAGGCTGCAAGAGAGATAATAAGCCTGGGAAGAGACATACGGTTTTATGGGCCCAGGCTATCCACTTGGCCACATAAAATGATGACAAAATGCTCTGTAGATATATAACACCTACATTCCTTGACACTTCATGCATTTTCTGGTCAGGATGCAATAGCTTCGAAACAAAAAACTGATCTAGATATACTTGCTTTTGAAGTCCCCACCACCCACTGCTGTTCCAAAAAAGATCTGGCATTCTAGAACAATTCCTGTGTGCAGAAAGTTCACTGAGCAGGAAAATACCTTTCTATTGCTTTGCTCTCAAACTGCTTTCTTTCCTTACCTTCCGTGTGTCCGAGTCCCAGCTGTCCAAAGTCGTTCTTTCCCCAGGAGTACACGGCCCCAGAGAGCGACACAGCAATGCTGTGAGCTCCTCCAGCAGCAATCTGAGCAAGTGGGATGCCCTTTAGTCCTTCCACCAGCTGTGGGTTTTGGGTGAGCGTGACTTGTCTCCCCACTCCAAGCTGTCCACAGGCATTCTGGCCCCAGGTAAAGAGCTCACCTCCTTCACACGTGGAACAAAAGAAAACAGCTCGGTGTCATGCTTCCCTTGAGGCTTTGTCCTTTGGGAGTGAGAATCAGTGCTGTTTTCAGAGATCTAGCTCCTAAGTGCTTGGAGTCCACCAGCAGCTGTAGCCAACTCTCCCTGTCTGCTTCTGCCCCCTTCAGGGCAGTCCCATGCTGCCTATGTGACTCATCGCAGGGTGTTCCCCTTATTGCCATACCTTTATGAACCAGAGGAGAGCTCAAACTTTAAAATGTGCAGCTCTGGTGAGCGCAGGGCGGGCCTGCCACGTTTGCTCTCCTTTGAGGAGGGGCAGTGCTGAGGAATTGGAGAAAGACAGAACCGCAGGTCCCTGAGAGCTGGGAAGGGCAGTGCTGACAGAGAGCACAGTTTGTGTCCCCTATCCCCTGCTCATTACTCACTGATGGCATCGCTATCTACTGGACACAGTTCGAGGTCTCGCTTCTGAGCAAGCCTCTCAAGTGGGGCTCCCGTTTGGAGAAAAGGTGTGAATGGAAGAGACTACCTCTGGACAGGGCCAAGGAGTGATGGTCCCCGCAGGCTATTTGAACAATTTCTCGGTTTCCCAGTTCTTTCACCAGCCTACGAAGGAAAAAAATACCAAATCAAAACAGATGCTGTGCCATGAGACTACGTAAAAGAAAGAGGATCCTCTGCTCACCACGCCCTAGGATGTTTAGCAGTATTTATATAGAAAAATATTGGTCGTCTCTCGGTTGATTCACCCCGCTCTTACACTAGCCTGCTTCAGTTGCACTAGCTGATTTGATTGTGGTTTGCACCAGAGGAAGCTGAAAGAGAATCAGTCTCTGGGCAAATGAGCAGCAAATTCCATAAGCATACTGCTATATCAGTTGTAGATACTGGTTTACAGATTAATCAGAAGGCGGCGAGATTTACGTGGGTCAGGCTCTTTCACACACAGCTTTCCTAAAACCACAAGTCGTTTGCATGTCATTTGCATGACTGGTGTATCTACTTATCCTCACTAAGTTCTGAGAGGAACCCGTACGATCAGTATCTCAGACAGCTCGGATCTTAGTGTTACCCTCGAAATCAGTGCATTTCTTGCTGGTTAAAAAAAAAAGAAGGGAAAGTTTTGAGTTTTAGGAATGCAAGTGTTCTTGTTTCCTTTTTACAGTAAGAGCATGCCTGCGTTTCTTGACTGTTACCTCTAGGAAAAGTAGACCATCATGTTCTCTGACCATTGTGATACATACCTTCACCCTGTGAAAGCTTCTTACCTTGTCTTTAGGCAGTTACCCGAAGATGTCGCCCAGCGTTCGGAAAGTTTCCCATCCGAGGACAGAAGGAGCGTATGTGTTCTGTCACAGTTTGAACAGTTCACCTTCTTTCTCTGTAACTTCACATGTTCTACAGAACAAATAAAAACAGGCATGGCAGTCACACTAAGGAAGCAGGCACCTTAACCATCTCCGCTCTCTCCCCAGTGTCTCTGTGTGCTACTGCTTTCACCGAGAGTTTCTGCTCCTTGGGAAGAAGTGCAGCAGGCATAGGCAATATCTGCTCAGGTCACTCGGAGCTTCGGTGTCCTACGCACTACTTTGCTGCCCACCAGCTGACTCTCCTGGCTGTCACTAGAAGGCGTTTCTCCATCTCTCAGATACAGGCTCTGAAAACAACCACTGGTGTGTCAGCAGAAGCACACGGTTACTTTTGCACAGCCGTGGAGAGTACCCAAGGGGGAAAAAAGAAGGCACTTGCTGAGTTATCTCACTGCCCTAGATTTGTCACACTCTTTGGCACAGGACGTCTCCAAGTCAGCTGTTTCACAAGACACTGGCGAAGCAGTACAATTCACGCCTTGGCTGTCCCACCGCCCACCCTTCTCACCTCCCCAGCTTAACCACAGCATGCAGCCGGACTGGGGCATCTCTCCCCGTCACCCCCGTCTCCTCCCCCACCCCTGGCTCCGGCCGGGGTCCCCCGCCCCCCCCCCCCCGCGGGACTCCGCCGGTTCCCCCCCCCCTCACCTCCCGCTGCCGCCGGCCGCTGGTGGGGGCTGCGCTGCCGCTGCCCGGCCCGCTGCCGCTGCCGCTGCCGCTGCTTTTTCCTTCCCCCGGCCATGCCGTGCCTGCAAGCAGCCTGCTACCGCTAGGCTGAGCCCGAGGCAGCTCCTTTATGCCTTCTCCCCGCCCCAGCCAGCCCCGGCCCGGCGGGGAAACGAAACCGAAAGGGAAAACCGGCAGCCCCAGCAGCTGGGGAGGTTCCCGGGATGCTGGCGCTTGGAGGTGCTGAGCTGGGAAACGAGGACCTGTGCTCGAAATCATTTCCATTCTCACACAGTCCCTCCCCGTTGGCTGCTAAATCTCCCCCTGCCTCTAAAGGGGAACACCCGCAGGGCTATGTGGCCACCTTGCGCAATAAATGATGCCCGTGTTGGGGAGCAAATGCGTGGAAAGACATAAGAGCATCTTCACTGCTTTCCCAGTACCTTTAACTGATGAACTAAATGCTTAAAAAAAATCACGCTGCTGAATGCTGAGCACAGGCAGGGAGGATAGCAGGGGGAAGGCGTGCTGTGAAAGTAGCTCTAAGGACGTGATTTTACAGGTTCTTACCGGCGTTGAGTGAAATGCTGCAGAAAAAAATAATAATTACTGAGACAACAGAAGTGTTTAATATGATACATTTAAATGAAGCAGAGTGGGGTGAACAAAAAGGCACAGAGAGTCAATGTGGTGAAAAATAACAACAGGGTGGAGACATAGGACATAGCCCTATGTCCTATGGGGCAAAAAAAAACAAAAACAAAAACAAACAAACAGAAACCAGGGCTGGGGCAATGCTGTCCAGGGCAGGGCCCAACCCAGGTCCTGCAGCACTCAGCATTAACCAGGGCAGTACTGTGAGGCTTGGGACACCAAGGCACAAGCCGCAACAGCACAGTGAAGTCCCTCTGCACCAAAAGATGAGCTAATCTGTCCTCCAAAGAGAGCAAAGGAGCTCCAGACAGAGGCACAGGAATGAGGAGACTTGAGGGGAGGAGAGGAAAAGGACAGTCACTAAAGCTCTTTCTTTCCTTTTGGAGCTACATGCATGAAGGTGAAAGTCCCTCAGGGTACACACTGCAGTTCCCCATCATCCAGGTACACCTGGGTCCTTGAGCAAAAGCAGTCCCAGAATTGGATTTGCCTTCTCTCCCCACAGGGGAGCAAACAGCACTTGTCTTTCCCAGCCTGTTGCCTGCAATACTGCGGGGACCTCATCTCCTTCCATGACATATAGGAAGGTCTTTTGAAAAAGAAATAGCAAGCTATGGCCTGTGAGGCCAAAGCATCTGCTGCAAAGGGACACTAGAGGTCTCTCTGCACCAAAGCATGAGCTAACGAGTCCTCCCAAAGGAAGAAAGTTGCTACAAGAAGAGGCACAGGAATCACAGAATCAGAGAATCATTAAGGTTGGAAAAGACCTCTAAGACCATCAGTTTCAACCGTTAACCTCGTACTGCCAAGTCTACCACTAAACCGTGCTTCACAGTCCTTCTTTGGACCTGCTCCAGCACCTCACTGTCTTTATTGCAGTGAGGGGCCCAAAGCTGAACACAGGTTGAGGTGCAACCAAGAGCCAGAGCAGAGTACAGGGGGAAAATCACTTCCCTGGTCCTGCTGGCTACACTGCTTCTGATACAAGCCAACACGCTGCTGGTCTTCTTGGCCATCTGCCCATAGCAGCCAGCACACTGCTGTCTGATATGCAGCTGGCTACCGACCAACATCCCCGGGTCCTTTTCCGACGGGCAGCTTTGCAGCACTCTTCCCACAGCGTTACGTGGGGGTGCTGTGCTCCCAGTGCAGGACCCTGCCCTTGGCCTTGTTGAACCTCATCCACCTGCCCTCGGCCCAGCCAGCCTGTCCAGGTCCCTCTGCGACCCAGAGCCTTCCTACGGAGCCTCAAGCAGATCGACGCGCCCACAAAATGAAAGTCCTCTCATCGAGCATGTATAGTTTCCCAAGGGAAAGAAAGATTCACCGGTGTTTTAGAATGGTATGAAGCTATCTGACATCACCACAACGAAAGCTACGTACTGAGTAGTGAAGAAAGGTGTGAAGGAAGCAATCACCAGTCTACCACCAAATTTAACCACTGTGTAACACATTAAAGCCGAAAGACTTATATTAGGAAACAGTGTGCCCCAGCGAGTTACATGTTTTGAGTTTATGTCAATAAATGGAGAAAGATAAGGAATGAAAACTTCTTCCATTTAATAAATTATATTTGTGTCATTTCTATGCAATATTGACATATATGGGAGTCACCAGCTGGGCCTGCAATCTGCTCCTGCCTGTGCCACCAAAGCCCTGAGCACCCCACCAGTGCTGCAGGCAATGCCACAGCTGCCCCACAGCTCCTGGGAACAGCACAGAAGAACGAGCAGAGGTCCAGGGGGGCCCAGCAATGCCCCTGCACTGGTACAGCCCCTCCTCACTGAGCATTTTGGAGCACAGCCCCCTGCCCCCAGGGCTCCTGCCCAGGCCCCAGTGGCGAGGCAGACCTGCAGCCCGGGGATGGCCATGGGAGATGCCGGCTGAGAAATTCGGATCCCCGAGCCCTGTCCCCTTGCCAAGACCTTCCTGTCCTGCTGGGTGCCCCATGCAGGCCTTGTGACATCACGGGGCCATCGGTGACAGCACCGTGGGGCTGCTGGCACCGTCACTCACTCAGCGTGCAGACAGCGGTGCTGCTGGTGACCGGCTGAGCTCAGGACAGGGTGGCGGCCAGAGATCAAGCCCTCAGAAGGAGCAGCAAAATGCTCAGCTCCGGGCTCTCCCTTGTCTTCCTGCTCTGCACGGCCTCTCTGCTCCCCGGCAGCCTTGGCTGCTCCAGCCGGCCCTCCTGGGCCACACTGATGTGGGACGTGGCTCCTGAGGACCTGGAGCACCAGGGCATTGGCACGGGGAACCAGTGCTCCTACTTCCCTTACCTCCTGGACCAGCTTTGGTCCTCCCTGGATGTGCTGGATGCAGCTTTTCCATCCATGGAGGTGCTCTACAGGAACAGCCCGGCCCTGTGCCTGCTCGGTGGAGTTCTCCTTCTGGGGATTTCCATACGGAAAAAAGCCAGGAGATGCCAGAGAGAGGTGAGTGACGGAGGTCAGGCAGGCCAGACAGTGCCAGGTTGCTGGGACGGCCAGGCCTTGGACTTTGGGTCAGTAACGGGTAGGACAAGGAGTTACAGCCCATGTGGCCATGAAGGACTCAGTAGGACCCTAAGGTGTCCTGGGTCTTCCCTGGATCTCTTCCCACCCCTGGGAGGCAGAGGTGGGTCTCATCCTCAGAAGAAGAAACAGGGACAGGCTGATGCCTCAGCGAGAAAAATATGGAGCCTGCCTGAGGCTTTCTTTGCCCATCGTGCTGCCTGGTGCAGCCCAGCAGGACCCAAAGTTCTCAAGAAGAGGCCAAGCCCAGCTGCAGATGTCCCGAGCCTCCCCAAGGCCCATGTCCCTTTCATCATACCCCCTTTGGCTTCTTGTTTCCAGATGAGCAAGACACCCTCAGCTTCCTCAGGGACATGCTGCCACTGCTGGTACTCCTACGGCAGCTATGAGGTGCTATGCCGGATGGAAGGAAACATTGTCCTGATGCAGAAGCACCTCAGAGAGCTCCTCCTCTACCACCCAAAACCTCAGAGAGCCCCAAAGAAGAGAAAGGTGGAAGACATGGAAGAGGAGGAGAGCATTTTCACTAGCTGCTTAGACAGCCACGGCTCCCAAGAGGTTCTGGGAAGGGACTGGGGGGGATTGCTCCCCAGTGAATAACGTGTGTGAAACAAAACAAAGGCGGTTGCGTGTATTGCCTTCATCCCGCCCTGGTACACATGTCCCCTGGGAAAGTGGGAGAGGAGAAGGAAAGACAAAAAGAACAAGAGAGGTGATCTGAAGTGGGGAGCCATCACTCACCACCTCCCAGAAGCAGACCCATGGCCAGCCAGTGTCTGAGCACTGGCTACTCTGGTTTTCAAAAGCTACAGGTTTTATTTCTTAGCATTATTTTGTTGTGATTCTAGCACTGCTCCACGTCTGAGAGAGGCCACCAAAGCTGCAGCATCACTCAGGGCCTGCCCGGCTGGTTAAGCAGGGGGCAGCATTGCTGAGGGGCCTACCACAGCTGTAGCAGGGTTTTCCCATGCTGCATCTTAACCCAGTGCCAGTCGTGGGTGGCAGCATGCTGCAATGCTGTCCTGGTGGCATTGGCGGTGCCCACCATGGCTGTGGCAGTGGCAGTGGCACCGGCAGTGGTTCGGGGCGCTGCAGGCCCTGTGTGGCAGCGCAGTTCCCAGCGCTGCTGCTGTCGGGCTGCCTGCTGGGCTGGGTGCAGGATGCCTGAGGGTGCTGCTGGCTTGTTTGTTTTACCTGATGTTCGGAACAGGAGCCTTCAAATAGGCTTGTTTATACCTCATAGGGTAACAGAGTCCTTTCTGTCATCCTCCAGGTGTCTTTCTGGGAGCCCCAGGGGCCTCTGAGCGCCCTTCGGTTTGACCCAGGGACATCTGATTGCAATTTGGCTTGGCTGAGATGCCTCCGAGTGCCCCTCTGTTCCACAGGGGACCTGCAAGTGTCTTTTCATGTTCAGTAATGGTATCCAAGGGCCTTTCAGTTTAAAGCAGGTGAATCTGTTTGCCTTCCCGTGAGCCCAGGGACCTCTGAGTTCCTTTCAGGTAAACCCAGGGATCTTCCCACGCGTTTATGTGGCAAGGTTTCGGCCAGTGGCGGGTCCCTTTTCAAGCTGACTATTGCTGGCTCTTATCTAACATGTGGCAGCTTCTGGTCTCCTCTCACAGAGGCAAGCCATGCAGCCCCACTTGCTGCCAAAATTTTGCCTTTTAAACCCAATGTCTTGCCATGGTTCCCCACAGGAACCACGTCTGCCTGTTCAATCCAGTTCTTCATAGTACCTTTTCATGTGCATCTTGCCCCCTCCACCAAGAGGACCTGCCCCTTACGGTACCTGTGGCCCCAGACGAAAATATATTGCCTTTGGTGAAGTGGGCAGGAGGCGCCTGAGGGGATGTATGCAGACAGTCATGTGGTCCATTAATGATTAGCTAATGACCTTGAGGGGTGGAGGGATGTGAGGGGACTGGGGCCTCCTGGGTGCCAGGTTCCCCTCCGCACACTGGACCTTGCTCTTTGCCCTGTCCCTCCTCCTGGCCCCTTGCCTTTTGGGCCTAGCTTGGGCAAGTATAAAAGAGGCACAGGGGAGTGGGAGGGACCAGGAGACCCTGACGCCTGAAGGGAATCTGAGGAGCTCACACAGGTGAGGGTGAGGGATACATATGGGACCAAAGTTTCTGCAGGTGAGAACCACAAGGAACCTAAGCATCTAGTGGGAGAGCAAGAGTGTGGTGGGGATCCAGGTGTCCAAGCACCGGGGGAATTGATAGGGGATCCATATGTCCAGGGGGGTGTTCCATAGGAGACCCAGACACCTGCGGGGTGCAGGACTGTATGGGACGTAGTGCTGGTGGGGTGTTCTGTAAGGGTCCCAGGAATCTGGATGGGATCAACAGATGACCCAGGTGTCCAGGGTACTTCTGTAGTGGACCCAGGAGTCTGAGGGGAGCTTCCTCATGCATTTGGAGGGGATCTATAAGGGACCAGGGTGTCTGGGAGTGGAATCCACAAGGGACACAGGTGCCCAGGGTGAGTTTTTCAATCAGGGCTCCTGCAGTCCCGATGGCCCTGACCCTACTTACCACAGGTACTCATGGCGAGCTGGACTCTATGCGTGGTTCTGGTGCTGGCATCAGTGGCAGGGGCGGTGGGTGAGACCCGCTATGAGAAGTTCCTGCGGCAGCATGTGGACCATCCCCGGACACTCGGGCTCATGGGGCACCGCTACTGCCAGGTCATGCTGGCACGACGGCAAGTGACGGCTTCAGGGCGGCCTTGCAAGCCCTCCAACACCTTCGTGCATGCACCGGCTGGGGACCTGGTAGCCACCTGCAAGAACCCTGCTGATGCTATGGGGATCCATAGCACCTCCATGCCCATGGACATCACAGCCTGCCGCCTGCGGGGTGGGGACACCCGGCCCCCTTGCAACTACCGGGCCCGGCAGCTCCAGCACCATGTGCGTGTTGCCTGCCTTGATGGGTGGCCCGTGCACCTCGCTGGCACCCATGCATCCCCTGATGAAGCTTGATGTGGGGGCAAATGCGTGGGGAGGTGGATCCCCCCTTGCTTCTGGCAGGGGCTGTTTCAGGGGCTGTTTTTACAATAAAAGAGGTGTCCCAGGCCTGGGCTTCAGCATTAGCTTGTGGGGGGACCCTGGGACCCTACTCCCCTCCTCTTACCCTTTGGGTACCTCTGACCCCATCCAAGGTGGTTATGGCCACCCAGGTGCCACCATAAACCCTTGTATTCTCCCAACCTCCTGGGTGCACCCTCTAGGTGTCTCTGACCTCTGTTGTGCTCCACAGACTGCCCACCATATTCTCTGCCCCCTACCAGGTGCTTCACAACCTCCCATGAAAGGGGCTGGAAGGGGAACAGCAGGCAGCCCTAGACCTTTATTCCCCATCACTCACTACTGTGAGTGGTCCCTGGAGCTGCATACCTTTTGTCTCAAGAACTCTGTGGTCAGTTTGAGGGGAACCAGAGCATAGTCTCCAACGGGATCAGTCTTTGTTCTAAATATCCTGAAACCTTAGGAGGTACAAAAGGATCTGGTTCTGTTGGGTCTCTGTCTCAACACTGAGAGAAAAGAGTTCCTGATTATTTTCTACCTTGAAAATAAACCACCTCTTCCGCCACCTCTGACATAAGGAAGGGCACAGGGCTGGCTCCTATTCCGCACTTCGTGCAAGTGATGTGGCTGAGCTCAAGAGCTGCAAGACTCGATCTGTGGAAATTTCACTTAATTTAATAATTTATTTTCATAAGCTTTTAATTACTGGTTTGGGTATTGAGAAACAAAGAAGATATAAAACAATTACACTAGCACTTATGATAATGTCTTCCCAATGCTCAATTTCAGGCCTCTCCTCCCTTCTGCTACTCCTACTTCCTTGTTTTTTTGCTGTCTTATAGTCCCTCCCTTCTTTCTGAGGGATTGTAGGCAATTCAGAAGGCTGGAATTAGAGCATAAGGGTTTATTTTTTTGATTCTCTTTGCTTCTTCCTGCTTCTCTGCTCTAACACAACTTTCTCTGTGTCCTGCAGTCTCTCTGGGGCAACTCCTGTTCTGGTGTAGGTTGCACATGGCCTGTAATCCCTTTGTGTTCATACCTGTTCTGAAATTGCTTCCTCCAAGGGCAGCAGATCCTCTGAGTAAATATGTGCTCTGACATGGGTCACCCATGGGCTGCAGTCCCTCTGGAGTTGTATCTCCTTCAGTATAGCTTTCTCCGTGGGCCTAGTCCTGGTTTCAAGCCCTAGTTTCAGCTGGAGCCTGGGCCATAGATAGCAGAAGAGGACTTGGTGAGTCGAGCACCTACAGCTGGGGGCAGACAGGCCTCCTGCTGCCCATGGACACCTTTGTTCCTTTTTCCCTGGCTTGGTGGAGAAGTTGGATGATGTTGGCCTGGAAAACAGGCACCTCCAGCATCTCTTCTGTCCACAGGCTTGCTTGGCTAGGGTGGAGCCGGCTATCCTTCCCTCCTGGTTCCTCTTGTCCCAGTGCCATCTCCATGGGCTTCAGGGCAGGCTGCAATAGTTTGTCTCCATAGCTGGGGTAGAGAAGGGAGAGTGACAGGGAGTAACTCTACCTCTACAAACTCTGACTTAAAGCAAAACTGCTGGTGCCTGGCCTCTGGAGCACAGGGTGAGTCCGCCATCGTGGCAAGCCCCTGCCTTATGGGGTTACCAACTATCACTGACTAATGGGGCTGAAAACAAGATAGCTGCAACCACCCACCCAAAGACAACAGCATTGGGGAGGGCAGCACAAAAGGGGGCACAAGTACCAGAGCCACCCAGGACCCTCCCTGCAAGGAGTCTCCAAATAAATCCACTGGCTGTAATGGTTTTACTCAAGAGAGCGTGTTGGGAGACTACAAATGCTGCTCTGGGACTGGGAGTAGGGAACCGGAGTAGATAAAACAACAGGTGGTGGAGTGTTAAATGAGCTTTGAGAGAGCTCATCACTTGAACCTCAGAACCATCTGGGAGAAGAGAGAGAGGCTGGGACATGCATTGTGTCCCTTCTGGGTCTCACTGGGTTTGCTGGGAGAGGCATTGGAGGTGGGCTGCCTGTGTGGCCAGTGCCCTTACTTAATGGGGCATTTCTCTGTGGTCCTGAGACCTTGGGCTTTTTTTTTCTTTTTTCTTTTTTTTTTCCTATTTTGTAAACCCAATTCCTCTTTGGAAGAATGCAAATACCTTGTTCAGAGTATGACTTTTCACTTCTCTCTATGTTTACTGCCAGCATTCCTTTTTGTATCTCTTTGCTGGTCATTAACAGCTTCCCTTGAATTTTTAGTAGTAAAGTGCTTAAACTGATGCAACAGACAACTTGTAGTGGCAGCTTGGAGCTACAAACTTTCTTCTTTGAGGAATACCAGCTCCCCGTGACTGGAAAAATAACTGGAGGGATCACATCAACTCTCCTGTTGGGAGCAGTCCATTAGCAGGCTGGATGGTGGGACATGGTGATGAAAGCAAAAATTATTGTTCAGGTCAAAGTGACCCAATACCTAGCACATGAAAAATTATGCATCTAATGACCATGGGCAGAGACCTGCCTGCCTTGCAACTTCAGAAAAGCCACAGTTACTGTTATGAAACAAATGGAGAAGCACCTGTCTGTCTGGAAGAGCTATTTCTAAAGATCAAGCAGAGTCAGTGAATCCCATAATATGGAAGGCAGACAGAAGAAAAATCAGGGATGGATGAGGGAATGTTTAACAAGGCCTGATTTTTCTCCTCTTTGTCTCCCACACTACAGGACTACACAGGTTTATCCATTAGTTATTGCTTCAAGGAGAAACATATCATGACCTCTATTGATGTCTCACTGAGAAAAAAAAAAAAAAAAAACTCAAAAACATGCCTCAAGGAAATTCACAATTACCTTTCCTTACTGATATTCTAGGAGAGCTGATGCTACAGATCTTTGGAAGCTCTAAAGACAGAGTTGCTTTCCCTTTGCCAATAAGAGGCCTGACTTAGAAAAAAGGAACTGAGGAGAAGAGACTTTGCGTGGGCCCTATGAGGCACCAGACGCTCTGTAACCCCAGATTTGCAGCTATGAATAGCCCAGTCTTATGTAATTCCATCTCAGTCTTCTCCGTGTACTGTGATGGATTTATGTATTGATTTTGCTTTCATGGCCAGAATGGGCCTTCGGGCCACCTCTACCAGATGCTATTTTACTTGTCAAAAGTGTATTGAAGAACATATTCAGCCCAACGCACCCACTGAATATCCTAGCAAAGCACAGAGCCACTGAGGAGCACACGCTACAGAACTGCAAAACATTTGCAGAAGTGGGAGGTAAGCAGACTGTAGACGCTGAGCCAACAGGCTTTGTAAAGGTACAGGGCTGTCTGTGCTTTGGAAGTTACTCAGGGATTTAAAGCTGATGAAAAGTTTGGAGTCACAGCTGTACATTAAAACAGCGTACAAGAGCATTGAGGCAGACTTTTAAATGCTTCCCGCTGGCTACTCTCAAATTTAATTTGCTAAAAAAAAAAAACACATTTTTACTATCCCCACCGGGAGGAAGAAATGAAAAGCCTTGCAAAGCCAGTATTAGCAGCACCACTATGCACAGACTTTGACCTAGCATCTGGTCGAGGTCCAAAAGCCGAGACAATATGAACGTGACTGACAGCTACACGCAAGGAGGCCCTGCTATTTGCTTTGCACTGGAGGACACCAAACTTCAGCCACAGGCCAGCAACAGCATTTACTCAGGGTTCATCAGGCAGGTCTTTCTCAATCATCTCAGATAAATCCACCTGTCCCAACTGGACTTTCACTTCACGAAAGGTAGAAAAATTACTGTGACTGCACGAGCCTTTCTCAGAGCGTAGGCACAGCAGTTTGAAAGTGCCCACACCGAAAATGGGCCAAAAAAATGCCACTTGAGGGCAGCACTGCTCCATCAAATAGTCGGTACGGCTCAGAACTTGAACTGCTTTAGGAAACGTCCCCAGACATGTCCTTTGGCAATTATATACTCAAAATGTATCCATCCGGTTTTAAGCAAAGCTTTGAAGGATCCATTTTCCTTGAAGCTGAAGAAACTGTGTGAGGGTTTACATCCAAAAGGGGTTCCACGTGGGTAGGAAGTGCCAGGGCACCCCTCAGGCACTCCAAGCACTTGGTACCTCAGAACAAACGCCTGCACGTGCTCAAGAGTTACAAAAGTGCTGCTGAACAGAGCACACAGCAAGGTGCAAGGAGCCTCAGACAGGAAACTACGAGACGTGTGTTGCAGAATTAAAGTGCATGAAAATATTGCAGGACTTAACCATCGAACACAGAAGACCTGAACTCTGGGAGAAAACAGATTTGAGGCAATATTTTGCCTAATGCATCACAGATGAACCTGCAGATTCTTCCAGTTTACTGGCAAAGACTAAATGACTGTGTAATTACCTGACAACCTTCTTTCTTCCCTTCTCTCTAGCAAAATCTTGTTGATCTAAAAGTGACATGAAAGATACCTTAGCAGCTTACTGATTTTAAGATACTGCATATTTTTAGTATTATTTTTCACTGGTTTCTTTTAAATACCTTGCAGCCATCTGGAACCACAGCACGGTTAGTTATACACTACCCTGCTCAACATCAGCAGCAAGACTAGCTTATTTATAGACGGCACCGCTGTGCTTATCACATTCCCAGAAAACAAAAGCACTGAAGCCATCCCTATACTGAACAGGAGCAGAGAGAAAGATCTTACACGAGCCGTCTGACTTATTTAGAACCTGACACGATGACTCTGAAGCTGTGGGTTGTGGTTAGTTTGCAACTGAACTGAATATACGTACAGTCTTGCTAAAGTTTCTGTGTGCATGTAGCAAGCAGATCGCATGCCTATACTGTTGCATGAGCTACTCTGTCTAAAAAAAAAATAGGAATATCAGGGGGGTTTGGTTTGGTGTTTGTTGTAGTTTTGTTTTGGTAACACCTCCTGCAGATGTCAATGAAAATGAGTACGGAGCATTCATTAGTATATATTGACGTGTGCATAAGCAAAAGTTTTCTTGGAAACACTCATTCTAACAAGAAAAAAAGAGAGAGAGAGGCCTCTCCAGCAGTCCACAGAGCATTGTTTGTGTACCCAGCGGTGTCAGGTGGAAACAGCAGCGCCCACACAAATGTGCAGCAAGGAATTGGACTAACAGAACCTGAATTCTGTAGCGTACCTCATCGAGGTTGCTTTTGTTGCAGAGTATAGTAGTCATTTGCTTTCCAGACCTTAGTTCCTCAAGTCTACGTTTGGTTGTGAAACAGGGGACAGAGTACCTGTTTAACTTGGAAAGCTTTTACACCAAGAAATGGTCAAAAGGCTATGCTACAGTGCAAATCTAAAGAAATTGCTAAGCACGTAAGCATACTGCATAGTATAAATGTGATGCATACTGTGAACCTGCTGCCAAGACTGAACACCCCAGTGGCGATCTCAGTAGTGTTGCTCTATGAAACACCCTTCCACTTGCTGGGTTCCTCTTCCATAACCAAGGCTGGCTACCAGGTTTCTCAGAGACAGTCCTCCTTCCATTGCAGTCCTGAACCACTACTTCACGAAGACCCTCAAGGTCCTTACATCTCCTTACACCACATATCCCTAGAGTCATCACCTCCACCTTGTGTCTACCTTTCCTGAGCAGCTGTTGGTTTTTTTTGTTGTTATTGTTGTTTTCTCTTTTGCGTTCAAGCACACCAGACAACACAGTAGACCTGAAGGAAAAAGTTTTCAAGGCAAAAAATTAATCACCATTTCAGAAAGTCCATTTATACAGTACAGTCCAGAAACAACATATCCACCATGTGTCTCAGCCTACTTTTGCGCAGAAGAACTGCCACCAAACCCTTCCTTAGCAGCTGGGACTCTGGATAAACCCACTTCATTAACAGTCACATCAAGCTGAGTATGAGGGCCAGGATATTTGTTCAGTGGTGCAGGCCATTCAAAAAGATGGGTTTTACCCAGGCTCAGACCGGACTCCTGAATCTTCTCTAATTTCCTTAAGTTTCTATTGACCAGATGTCCCTGTACACCTAGAGCCAGGCAACAGGAGTCACCAGCCAGAAGAACCCAGCTCAAAGCCACATCACCATGGGGCAGAGAGATTTCTCAGACCTCTCTGACTGGGGTCATGGCTACAATAAGAGACTTTATCACTATCCTTAAACTCCTGGGGTTCAGCCTTTTTTCCAGGAAGACAAAAATGTCTTTACCACAAGCAACCACGGGCCATTTGCAGGCAGCAGACAGCAAATCTGTAATGGCAACAAGCAGCAAAGAGCCAGTAAGGGACCAGTCCCTGCAAACAAAGGAAGGGTTTTTGCATTTTTATGTTTTAATAAACCATTGCATTTATTTTTTAGTTCCCTTCTTATTTAGGCACTTTCATGTTCTGCTTACCACAGCCAAATGTGAAGTCCCCAGGTTTCTCGTTGATTCTGCCTTTTAACACCACGGGGAGACAGAAACTATCACCTTTTTTTGTGGGTGGGAAAGTCCAGGTTGCCCAAGGTCATAAAGACTGAGACAGAAGCTCAGTCCAAGCTTCCTAATCCTTATTATTATTGTTATTATTAATAATAATAGCCTTCCTTCCTATTTATGTGCTTTTGTCTAGGATAAAGACTAAACCCACTGGTCTTTTTCTTTAATATATATACATATATATATATTGCTTTTGATTCTTATCTTTCATTTTGCTGCGTGTCCTGCAAATTAATGTATGTGTATCACATATATATCTTAAATATGCATAAGATCAGTATATGCTGCATTACAACAGGCCACCAAAACTGTTCCTGAAGCAACATCATATTCCACTAAGAAAGCAGCTTAAAACTTAAAGCTTTAAAACTTCAAAGCAGTTTAAAACTTTCAGAATAGTAGCCCAAGACTGGTGTCTGAGTCATATCTGCCCAGATTTCAAGACCACAGTTTGCTCTGACACTGCTCATCCCACTTCTTCCTCCCTTGCTGTCAAAGAATTAATTCCTCAGGCAGGAACAGGGTTGTTGCTGGTATAGTACACACAAATGAAGCAAATAAAGCTCTCTCACGGGTTTCTCTCTGGCTCATACACTCACTTTAAGATCACACTTCCACAGCCCAGCAGCTAACGTTGTA
Organism: Heteronetta atricapilla; assembly: GCA_011075105.1. NCBI lineage: Eukaryota > Metazoa > Chordata > Aves > Anseriformes > Anatidae > Heteronetta > Heteronetta atricapilla. Next base: position 24,718,645 of record CM021734.1, on the reverse strand, counting down.
AAATAAGCGGCATGAGCTGTGCATCACATTTCCAGTGCTACTGTGGAAATTCATTTCTGCTTCTTGAAAAGCAAGGGCATTTTTTCAGAACCATAGCAGTGAATTGCTTAAATAGGCACTGCAAAGGCCTTGAAAAATATTTACTCAGCAGAGCTAGTGCTGGGCTCCACGGATTTGGCAGGATGAGTCCTGTGAAACCAGGCTGTTGCTGCATGCCACGCATGCCAGAAGTGACATGGAAAAAGCTTCTCTCCAGTGCTACCACACATGAACTGAAAATGTTTAATATCTTCCTCTTAAAATATACCTTACCAACACGGCAAAATGAAGAGCCAGTTCTCCTGCCGTGTTCACTCTGAGTCATTTTCTTCCATGGGGTTTTGTTCCCTGCCTTCTTATAACCATGCCAAACAATATGGTAGGCTCGCCAACATCACGGTGACCTGAAATGCTCAGTGAAGAGCAGAAACATTCGTAGAAGTTTTAAATTAAAATTTATTTTTTTAATTTATTTTGAGGAGAACAGGTTTTTCTGTAACGTTAAGCAAAAATGTTGGTCTTTTTTACTGAAAAACAGGCAAATCTAAATATTTTTGATCATTTGCCCAAGGAAGAGAAAAACCTTACTTCTTCTGCCCCTCTAATATGTACCTTTTTCATATAGAGGGAAATTCCATGGCATTTCTCTTCACAATCACACTGTTCATTTGCCTAAAATAAAGCAGATATCAATGGAATAAAACAAAAAGCGAAAACAAACAAAACCAAGTGTGAGCTTTCCATTTGAATTCACCTAGATTTTCTTACCTGTACCTCACAAAGAAAAATGAAGAACGAAGTCCTGTAGGCTGACTGACTTTGTTTTTGTGGGCTTCTTTTTTTTTTTTTTGGTCTGTTTAGCTATCAAATACCACCGGTAGCGTTTTGAGAGCAATAGCAACTGTCTTCAGATCACCGTAGAGCTCAGTCCCCAAACCACCTTTCAGGTCTGACAGAAAGAGGAGACGACACATTTCTGAACCAATGCACGGTTCAACAGCACCAGCTGATTTCTGCGATCTCAGGTATGTCTGTGATTCCATTTTTCATCTTCTCAAAGAAAAAAAAAAGGTTCAGGAAGAACAGAACGATTTCTTTGTGTCTGGTAAGTGAAAAGGCCCTGTGGTTCAGGGCAAGTTGATGGGCTCACCCTCCCCTGGCCTTTTGCAGAGGTGACAGAGTCCATCTTCTCTCTGTCACCAGGAATTTAAACAGCAGGAGAGCCCCACCACCACCCCACGACAAGCAAGGCCGGAGATGGGAAAGAGCCACAGCTTTCCGTGAAGGACTGAGCTGAGGCCAAGCCTCTTCTGCACCTGGGGATTTTGCTCTGAAGTGCATCCCAGCGTGACACATTTGGCAGCTCAGAGAGGCTCTGCTCTCATCCCGGTGCTCACTCTCACTGCCTGCAAAGCACGTGGTAATGGCACAGGCATCTGGCAGAGCAAATAACCAACCCCTAACTTTTTCCACCTGCTCACAGACCTTGGGAGAGAGGCGCTTCAAGGAGCCAGCACTGACGAACACAAAAACCACGCACCTCTTCCTGCAGATACCAATGTTTCCTTGGCTCTGCAGGTTTTTTTTTTTTTTTTGCTGTTTGTGACGTGGTCCTGCCAGATATAAAGCAGAGGCAGAGGAGCCCTTTTCCAGGTGTCAGAGGCAGCCAAAGAAGCAAGGTGCTCGATGGCAGATATGCTCATCCTTCTCCCTGCAGCCTGGTACCAGCTGGCAGCTTTCCCCTTCGCGGCTCTCTTCCACCACCTCTGTGCTTCGGGACAACTCTCTCTGACTGCTCGGTACGTGGTCACCACCTTTGCTGCTGCACCAAGGGCAGGCTGTGTCCGTGGGTGCTTTCTGGGTCTCTCCTAGCCAGAAGTGCAGTGGGACACCAGGTAGCAATTCCCTGCTGATGCGGGTGTGGACATGAGCTGTCCCACTCCCCTCTTCGTGCGGCGGGGCCAGTTCAGGGTGGTTGAGGCTAAAACAGCCAGGCCAGACTCTCCTGTTGAAAAAGACGGTTTCAGGGGTGTATGGGGATGAGTAGCGTGGGCAAAGGGAGCAGGGAGGGAATGGGGACTGCCTCTGATGTGACAAAGATGGGGGCCAGGCAGGGACTGTGATACCCAACCTAGTCCCCCCCGTCCCTGCCTTGCAGCTATGGTGGGGTGCCCGTGACCCCTCAGCCCCACAAGAGACCAAGCATCTGCCACGAGAGGCAGGCTGCAGGGCACTGTGGAGCCTGCTTGCCTCAGGCTACACTCTACTACCATCACCAGGGCTGCAGCCTCGAGCACCATTTTCCCCAAAAGCCAGTCGAAGGGCATCTGGTCTCTTCTAGGTACGCATTCCTCCTGGCTGGAGGATGTCTCCTTGCAGTCACGGCCATGGGCAGCTACGCTGTGTTGCTCCTCATCCCCGCTGCTGGCTCCGTGCTCGTCCTCCTCTCCATCAGCCCAGCTCACGTCCACACCTGGGTCTTTGGCCTCCAGATGTGCTGGCAGACGCTCTGCCACCTGGGCCTGGGCAGCTTGGCGCTGGACTCAGAGGATGCCAGGTAACCTTCCAGCCCTGCCTGCCTCCCTCTCCACCTTCCCAGTCATTTAGGAAGGGTGAAGGCCCACCCAGGCCATGCTGGTTGGTCTCCCCTTGGCCCCCAGTGGCATCCCTGCTGAGGGATGGCACTGTGGAGGAGGGAGGGACAGCGTGTGTGCCCACACACTCCTTTCAAGGCACCCTCAGCAGCTCCCCGGTGCTTTCTCCTTTCAGGCCAGCTGTTGCCCTCTCCGCCATCATGCTGCTCACCCAGAAAGCAACATCTCTGGCCCTGGACATCCATGAAGGGACCGTTCTGCCCCAGCCAGGCCAGGGGCTTTTGCAGCAAGCCTTACCTCTCTGCAGCTACCTGCTCTTTTTCCCAGCCCTCCTTGGAGGCCCCCTGTGCCCCTTCAGCAGGTTTCAGGTCCAAGCCACGTCCTTGGGGGCTGTCCCCCTGCCACTGGAGGCTGCTGGCCAGAAGTGCCTTGGGGCGCTGGCACTGCAGGCGCTGCGTGTGGGGCTGGCGGGCTGGCTGCCCCGTGCGCAGGGCTGCTCCGTCCCGGCCAGCCTGTGCCACGCATGGATGCGGGCCCTGCTCTTCAGGCTGGCCTACTACACGCGGTGGGTACTGGATGAGGCCCTCCTCGAGATGGCAGGCTTCGGGCTGGTGGCAGGGCAGGGAGACCTTTCAGGCCGTGACCTGTGGGTGCTGGAGACCACACACCGCCTGGCTGTCTTTGCTCGAACCTGGAACAAGAGCACATCCCGCTGGCTGCGGAGGCTGGTCTTCCAGCGCTGCCCAGCCCAGCCGCTCCTCGCCACTTTCGCCTTCTCTGCCTGGTGGCACGGCCTGCGGCCCGGGCAGGTCTTTGGTTTCCTGTGCTGGGCCGTCATGGTGGAGGCCGACTACCGCATCCATCCCTTCCTCAGCGCCTGGGCCACCTCCCGTGTTGCAAAGCTCCTCTACCGTGGCACAACCTGGGTCTTCACGCAGCTCATTGTCACCTACATCCTGGATGCTGTGGAGTCTGAGAGCTTCTCCGAGCTCTGCCTGCTCTGGACTTCTTACACGAGTATCCTTCCTCTCTCTTACGGCGTTGGGCTGCTGCTGCTTTCCAAGAAGGCAAAGCAGAACTGAGCCCGTCCTGCGCTACCTTGAGTCGATGTCTAGGGGATGTCCCTGTACATGTGAGCATGCAGTGACAGCAGCTTTTGGTCAAGTGACCTCCAGAGACCCAAGACTGTCTTTTACTCCTGGGATATTCCCAGCTTTGAGGGATGTATTGAAGCAACTTGTCTAGGTCGGCAACATCGACATAAGAGCTCCCTGCAGCACTGCTTGCCCCGCATTTGTCTTGAGGCTTCAAATGCTACAAGACTATAGGTGGTCCCTAATCTATGGGGGATACTGCTGCAAGGTACCAGGACCACCAATACCTGAACCAGTGTCAATCCAGTTGTCCTAATTATTACCTTCCAGTTGCCAGTACAGCTGGCATTACAATTGGATGGGTCATGGTCAGGCCCTGTCTCCTTCAGTGTTATTCCTGCAGAGCTGCCTCCAACTTGTTCCCTACATCCACGCTTAAAAACTGAGTCCTCTCTTCATCTTATCTCTGCAAAACGTGCTGGGATCCTTTAGACAGGTTCTCCGGCTGTTCAATCACTCCCCTGGCCAACACGAGCCCACACGCAGCAGGCTGTGGCCAGATTTCCCAGCCAAGAGTGTAGGATGGTCCACAGGACAGTGGTTCCCAAGCCAGAAGGCTCACGGTGCCTCTGTTGGACAGGAATGTACGCAAGAGACAGGGCACAAGAAAGCCTGTGTATAAAAAAATCCCTGACAGTAGCGGTTGGAGTCATTCCACATTCTTTCAGCAGGCAGGGACGTGCACAGTTTCCTCCCTAAGGGGACTAGGGGAAATTCATTGCAAATGGGTGCCCAGCCAAGAAACCATTCCCTCCCATCAGCAGCAACTGCAGCCAAACCGATTAAAAATCCAGGTGAGAAGCCTGGAAAAGATTCACAGAAAGCATACAAAGTGTCAAAAATCCTGGGGAATTAAAATTCCCACGAGAGAGCAGGCTGGAGCTGGAGGTGAATGAAGGTTGGAAGAGAGTGCTCATGAATTTCTCCCCATTTTCAGCTGGGACGGGGTAGCTCAGATGGTGATGAGCCCCAAATCGACCCCTCCAAGTGCTCCACAACCAGTCCCAGCAGCAGGGCAGCTCACCTCTGCCTCATATTGAGATCAGGGAGCATAAAGCCAGCACACAACCTGCCTGAAAAGGCAGCAGCAACACAGCCTCTCCACCAAGCCAGGTGGCTGTTGCATGTCTCAATAGAGAGAAAGGGGACGGAGGGAGCCAGGCCAGCTTCTCCCTCTTCCCTTGTGCTACATCTTTTGAAAGAACACGCTCACAATGCAAACAGCTCTCCCTTTGCATTTCTAATGCATCTGCACAATGCACCAGCAGCAACAAGCCTCCCAGGACAGAGGCTAGCAGCACCAGCCTCCCACAGGCCAGCTCATCTTTTGATAAAGGGGTTAAAAATGCGTGCTACGCACGAGGGACAGGTGAGTTACCAGGTGAAGGGAATAAGCTGGGTGGATGGGGAAAGCACAGCAGCCTGGCCCCGACTCTCTTCCTCGGGGCCTTGGGGGTGAATCGGGGATTTTCCATTTCATTAACTTTACAAGGGGTAATTCCCAGCATGCAGCATCATCTTTGTGAACAGCCCCATCCTGGCTCTCTCACCCCTTCACAACGGCAGCAACGCTAAACAGGAAGGCAATCCCGTATTAACATCCAGAGAGGGAAACAGGCAGGTGATACCTAGTTGCCACGGCAGAAAATACAGAAACCAGCAGTGTTTTGTTTTTAAAGCAAAAAAAAACCAAAAACCCACAAAATGGATGTCAAAACAGAAATGAATTTGAAAGCAGCTCCTGGCTCTCCCATGCAAAGGGGCACTGAATGCATTGTTTTTACTCCTCGGGAGAATAAGCCAGCTGTTCCTCCTTGCTGCCCACTCTGGCAATCAGTGGTGTTTCCAGGCAAAAAGGCTGTGAGGCTTTAGGGGGGGTGGAGATCAAAGGACTGTCCCATAGGCTCAGAAATCAACTCAACTGCACCGTGTTCATTAGAAACATGCACACAGGCGGGCAGGAATTTATTAGTCCACAGACTTACCATACCAAAACAAACAAACAAAAAATCCCCCTAAAGAGGGTTAGGTTCCCAGTTTTGCCTGCTCCCAGTTTAACTGTGCTCAAGGTACTAAACGTCTTACAGTGATCGGAGCACGCGACAGGAGAGGAGCACAGGCTCACAGCTGAGATCCAAGCCTCTCCCGTATAACGGGGCTGTGCACCTTTCACAGCTGCCCCAGGACACGTCCGGCATCAGAGCAGCTGCAGCAGTTTCAACGTGTGCGAGAGGGAGGCGGGCTCGGCAGACGCCAAGTACTGGCAGCACAGCCAGTCTTCCAGTTCAACGCTTCGCTCCGTGTCCACGGCTCTCTCGGCGAACTTCATCATCAGCAGGGCGCGCTTCATGTCCACCCAGTTCTGGAGCACCTGGCAGAGGGCTTCCTCGTGGCCGAGGGGCTGCTCGGTGAGCTCCCTCCGCGGACCCCACAGCAGACACTGCAGCATCCGCTTTGCCTCGGTGATCCGCACGCGCTTGATGGGGTCTGCCTCCAGAAGCAGGTGGGCCAGCTGCTGGAGCCCCCGGGAGTAGATGGACAGGCTGGGCAGAGCAGGGAGGTCCTCGGGGCTGTACTCCTGCTCCTTGAGGTGCACCTTCTCCTCAAAGGGGTTGGGCTGGTGCAGTAGCTCGTAGATGAGGATGCCAGTCTGAAACTCATCGAACTTCTTGTACTGAGAAGCTGACACAATCTCCGGCGCCAGCCTGGCCTGACTCTTCTTCAGCTTGGAGTCTCCGGATCCTGGTTTCTGTTTGGCTTTCAAAAAGTTGCTGATGATTAGGCGAGGCAAGTGCTTGTCATCTTTGGCTTTCACACAGCTCATGGGGGGCTTGCAGGGGACAAGCAGGAGGTTCTCCAGGCACAGGTCACGATGGATGATGCCATGCTCTTTGAGATGCTCCAGCCCGTTGCAGAGCTGGAGGAGCAAGAAGCAAACCCGACGTTCGTACAGCTCAGGCTTGGCTTGGTGCAGCATCACCGAGTCCCTCACGAAGTCAGCAGTGGTCTGGCTTGGCACCTCCCGCGTGATGACCACCACGCAGTCGTGCTCGCTGGCAGCGCGGGAGGGACGGAGACCATCCCCAGGCATGCTCTTCTCCACATCTGAGGCCAGCAGCATGCTGGAGGGGACGGAGGCCACAAAGTGCCCACAGTCCTGCTGGATGTTGAAGTGGACTGGCACCGCGGGGCTGCAGTATGAAGCGGCCACCTTGGACTCTTGGCTTTTACAGATCTGCAAGGAGAGACCACAGGAAAATCTTATCCGTCAGTGACAGAGACCGGGCGTAGACTAGAAGCCCAGAGGTAGTTCCTTAAGCCGGGATTTGAAGACATTAAGATATTAGTAGAAGCAGGGTGCGTATTAGTTTAAAGTACTAAATGAACCATCTCCTGGCTTGAGGATCCTTCTTGTCTGGCAGCACCCCAACAACCTGAGCAACCAGACCTCTGGGTCCCGTCTCTAGGCACACTTCCTTTGCCAGGTGATGCTCAGCATTTGCAAGAAGGGAGGAAGACAGCCTGCCCACAGGTGCCTTCTGGAGATTTTGGTTCATTGCCAACTGCAGTGACATAGCTTGCATCCCACATATGCCAGCAAGATACCCCTACAACCCCGAAAACATTTTGCAGAGGGAAAAGCAAAGGCTGTAGCAGATGATGCGTCACCTCCACGCCTGGAAATGGTTGCCTGGATGAGGACCCATGCAACCTGACCTGGCTACGAGGGTTGCCCTGCTTGGAGCGATGGTTGGCCAGGAACTTCCACCACTTTCCTCCCACCTAACCCTTCTCTGGGCCTAAGCTCCTTTTGCACCCTCATCAAACACTCTCTTGTCTCATTAACCTCTCTCAAAACCTTGATCAATGGCTGAGGAAGACCAACCCCAAACTGCACTCATCAGCACGGGGAGGGGGGGAAAAAATCTACAGAGAAAGTGGAAGCTAACAACAGGTTTAGGAATAAGTGGGAGCGCTGCAAACTCAAGGGTTAAAAAAGCAAATCGCCAGTCCAGATTTTCTTGAACTCGCATGGCTTTGTCTTCATTTTGTTCCGTGTTTTAGCATTATGGCTGCATTAAAGACAACGCAAACCCCAAACCAGGTTTGTTAGAGGAGTATCCATTAGCTTGCGAGGCCTTCTGGCATTTCTTTTGTACGCTTCTTTTTTTTTCCCCCCCCTTTTATTTAGGGATGTATTTATATCTCAACCACAGGAATCAACAACAGGCTGAAACTCAGCATAAAAGGCTTCAAACCCTGGAGCGTGCCACTGCCAGGTATGGCGTGCATGCAAAAATCGGACAAGAAATCAATTTTGCCTCCAAGCTAGTATAAAGGCAATAATAGAGAGGAGCTGGAGAAACAGGCTGCTTTTGTACTCCGCGAGCAATGGTTTGAACCCAGGCATTTGCAGGTAATTCACTCGGATGAGATGATCACATAGAGATAAGACAACAGGGGTTTTGAAGGGCCCCTTCTCTTCTAAAGGAGAATACCCTGCTGCTGCTTCATGCTTATTTAGGGGAAAGATAATCTCTGGAGAGCTGGACGGACTACAGATTAACACAGCGGGCTGCAATAAAATGCAAAAGGTCTCCAAAGGCAGAGGAGGCCTTCCAGCCCTCTGCTGCACTAATGTGCCTGTTGCTCCCCACACAGGGAGGATGTGTAAGATTTAGGACCAAGGAAAGAGGAGCCCCAAGAAGAATAAGTGCAACCAAATGGACTCAGGGAGATCTTCCCCAGCCAGCCATTCTTCGTGACTTCGGCTGCACCAGAGCCATCGTCCATGCAACAGGCTCCAAGGAGCAGCCCGGGGCTGGCTTAGCCGTGCACCCTTAAGCAGAGAAAGAAGCCAAGGAGCGGAGCATATCTTGGCTTAATTCCTCTGAAGCCATTTCATGTATAACTGGCTCCTTCTGACTACCTTATACATACCCGTCTGTGCCCGTACAAAGCCTGAGCCCTGGCTCTGGCTGCTCAGCTGGCCCCTTGGCTCGAGTCAGATGCTCTGCCCGTCTATTTTAACTACTGGTCTGTGATTCCTTGCATGTCAGAAAATCTGTATCACGTCCAGGAGGGGCAGTTAGAAGTCAGCCAGCTATAAAGTTCTGTAAGTATTCTCTATTCCAGCTACCGAAAAAAAGGTAGCACACTGGAACATTGCAAGAAACGTGTGAGTGCACGTACATAGCCACATGCCTAACGATGCTGGTGCAGAGCACAGCCCTCTTGGGCTGGTTTGGGCTTTATTACGGTGCTCTGCAGAGTACCAAGAACACGGAACAAGCACACAGGGACACAAGAGCAGCTCCATTAAGAGACTGAAAGCATGGTGTTTCTGCCTTGGCTGTAATTCATCCACTACAGCAGCGGAGGCAGAGCCTCTGAACCACACCCAACGTGGCTGGCAAGACGAAAGGTCCGCGTGCGCCACAGGGAACCACGTACTGAAAAGGAGCTGACCAGTTCTGAGATTCCTGGGGGAAAATTTTGATGGATTTGGGCATAACAAGCTAAAGAATTCACTGCTCTGAGTGCTGGACTAGATAATGGGGCATTCAACTCTGGTTATTCAAAGCTCCCCTCTCCCCCCCCGTTGGGTTGACTACTTCCTTTAGAAAATCTTTTTTTTTTTTAAGGCTTTAAAGCTATCACTTAACTAAAACATCCCCTTGGGGGTTGTAATTCTGTAAACTATTCTGTAGATTTTTTTTCTTGCTTAATGCATCTCTGGCGGAGCTTGTTTGGGAATTAGTTTTTGAAAACAACACGAAGAGGAAGCAGCAATGAACTTCTCCTAGGTTAAAGTCCAAATAGAAGTGAAAAGTCTCTGTATTCAAGTAGTGACAGGGATCAAGAACCCCAGATCCACGGGATGCGCATGAAACGAGTTGTCTAAGCTTATTTATCTAGGTTTCAGAGAGCTGAACCATCGCACCCCACGTTTCCATTTCAAACGTGGATTCTGTACAGTTACAGGAATATATTTCAGAACCTGACCCTACACACCTTCTCTAGGTCAGCCTTTCATTATTTAATTGAGACCTGGAATATCTTAAAGCCTGTAGTTTTCAACATCATACAGGCACTCACGTGGTTTCTGGGTCAGACCTTCCCCTTAGAAGACAGGCAGAGGGGAAAAAAGCTGTCTTTTGAGCAGTTTTAAAAGCATTTTGGTTTGTCAGAGGTGAACTATACTGAGTTTATAATTTGGATTAGGATTTGCACAAAGGTGTTTTTTTTTAAGAGAGAAACTGGTTGGGCTGTAGACCAGTCCCAGCTCTGCTGCGGGGAGCGAACCCCGCGGCTGTTTGGAGCTGGGAGGTGGAGATGAGCCACATATCCAGGCTTGTTCTGGGAGCAGGCTTACCTTCACAGCATAGGTGGTTGAAGGGTCCTTGGAGCAGGTGGCACAGTAATAGATGGCATCCCCCGAGTCGCAGCAGGGCTTGTTGCAGGCCAGCTTGAAGAGGGACCAGTTGTTCTCGCTGAAGCGCAGCTCGTTCTTCTGCTCCCGCATGAAGCAGTCCTCGCACTTGGCGACCAGGCGCCGCAGGGACTCGGCGTAGAGGGCCCCCAGCTTGGCGTACACCCCCTCCTTGCTGTCAATGTTGCTCAGGAGGTTGTGGAGATGGAGGCTGGAGCTCGACGACACCTGGCTGGACACGCTGAGCTGCGAGGAGGAGAGGGACTGGAGGTTTCTGCTGGGCATGCAGGCCCCCGTGCTCTTGCTGGTAGCCGAGCCCCAGTAGCTGTTTCCTTTGGAGCCTTTCTCCAGGGACTCGGAAGAGGAAAAGGTGCCGGGGCCCCCCAGGCCGGCTGGGTGGATGAAGGGAGGCTCCTCCTGGAGGCAGACGTTGCTCTCAGAGTGGCTGACGTTCAACCTGGGGCTGGCAGTGCCGGCTGCTCTGCCGGAAGATGCCTGTCCCCCAAAAAAGCCATCTGGGGAGGACACCGTCCTGCTCACCGTCTTCTTCTGGGGCAGAGGGGGCGGGCAGCTGGGGCCAGCGGAGGGAGCATCGTCACTGGAGGTGGGAAGGAAAGAGCCAGGGGGAAACGCTTGGCTCTCAGGCGGAGGGGGTGAGTGGTTCGGCTCAGACGAGTGCCCTAGGAGACAGCAAGACACAACAGGGTTTGACCCATCCATTCGTGGAGGCAGAATTACACTGAAGAGGTTAGCTCTCTTTAATCTGGTTTGATACAGCAGCTTTCCAAAGCAGGCTGCAAACAGCTAACTAGAGAAACGTTCCCAACCCAACAACCTGAAACTGCTTTCCTATGAACTGCATACAAGGCAGTAAAAGCTGGCAGAGGGCAAATATTTAAGCTGTGACATCAGCCGTGAGGAGGTTAAGTAAGAACGAAGCACTTGGGGGATACTCATTTGGCAGCAATCCCTCCAGCAAAGCCTGTTTCACCTGGGAGCTGCCAGCCGGCGCCTGAGCAGCACAGCGTGGTAGGAGTGACTCACGCAGCACACATCTCTGACTTCAGCACGGCCAGAGCTGCCCAGGAAGGATATTGAACCTGTCTCTCTGCCTGACGTTGGGCAAGGGTCACCGGGTAAGGGCTGGGATTTGGCCAGCTCCACCCTCCTGAAAAAATCTGGCCTCCCTCCTGGCTGTCCCCCAGCTTGCATCAGGCCTCTCTGCCTTCCTACATCTCAGCTACCCGAGCAGGTGCCGGCTCACGCTGTCCCGGTTCCTTTCCCCCAGAGCTTGGTAGGATGACACCAATTTTCACGTCACTTCCACTGCCAAAGTGGCTTGGGTGTTCCTGCTGCAGTCCCACCACACCGGAGACTCCCCAGACACCGGCAGCTCCCGTGGAAGATAAGCTTTCCATTCGAGGCAGTTTTGGCACCCCATCTCTGACAACACGCTCAGGAACAGCTCTGCAGGAGATGCTGGGGATCAGCACACCTCTCTCTCGTCCCAGCTGCCCAGCAGGTGTTTGGTGCTGAGCTCCCTGGCCCTGTTGGGCCCTTTCCCCAGGCACCTGCCTTGCTCACCCAGCCAGTGGAGCTATCAGCTGCTCTCCAGTTCCAGCTGCTCTCTGACTGCACATCCCAAAAGAGATGCTCATCAGCACACCCCAAGCTTTAACAGAAAACCAGACACCTGCATCATACCCTGCCTGGTCCATGATCCCCTCCCTTGAAACACTGGCAAAACCTAGAGACAGGAGTCCTTCAGCAGGGCATCTCTCTTGCCACTTCCAGTCCACGGGGCTTTGTCAGAAGACACAACCGAGAGAAATTTTTCAGCACACAGCCCAAGACCAGCACCTCTGCCAGGACGTGCAGCTGAAGCCCCATTTCAAGAGGCTAAATTTATTTGGTGGAGGCTTAGGGAACAAACAGTAGCACCAGAACCTTTGGCAACCAGTCCACATGCACAGCCCACAAATGTCCAGGTGCCCTTACCTCTTTTTTACACGCCGATGGACCCTGCCCCAAGCACAGGGTAACAATTAAAACCCTTTCACAACTTTCCTAACAGTGCTCTGCACCTCCGGTGTAGGGTTCTTCTGCATAAGATGGGATGGGGCTTATCCCATCCCCCCGTATTTTCACATCTGACAGCACAGCCAATTAATCTGAGCTCACTTCACACAGTGACCGGCTGCATAGTTGCTTGCTTACACCAGAAAAAGAAATCACACGTGGGTTATTCGTTTTAAAGCTCAACCTTCTTGGGATGAGCTTAAACAGTTGTGTCTGCTAGTGGAAGCAGAGAGCTCCTGTTGTTCTGTATCACTTCTGACAGCAAATTGCTTTTATGTCCAGCAAGTAAAGATCCAAAATGTGATTTTTTCTTCCCCATGTACAATTTCCTGGCAGAGTCTCATTCTCAGACTCCAAGTTAGCAGTGGAAAAACGGACTTTACAGAGCTCTGGCTCTTAATTTTATTGCTGCACATTGTTGCTCTTGGAAAGACAGAACTTCCACTACACGAAGATTACTTTTGCAAAGGAAATACTTTCTGAGCTGCCGAACACGTTAGTGCATGTCTAAGTTACACACTTACGAAGTAAGTGACTTCATAGTAAGTATTTTTTAATCTCAGTTAAAACTAGTGCAGGCAGATGTTTTTTTCTTTTCCCCCCTTCAAGAAACAACTGGGAACACAAGGAGAGGGAGAGATCGCCTTTAGCACAAGGCTCCTCCTGGTACTCCTCTAATCCATGGAGGATATTCCACGAGAGCTGACTTGTGGCCTTGTGCAACATGCGAAGCACAAGCAGAACGAGCACAATTCCTTTCAGCTAGAGGCTTTATCCAGACAAGATGGATAAATGGCTTTTGGCACCGGCCAAATGAAAGGGAAAAAAAAACAAAAACATGATGGTCTGGCTCTGCCACGTTTATCTTAAGTGCATCAAGAGGCAGAAGGGTGAGAGCAGACAGACAAAGGGCTGCTAGGAGAACCAGGTGATGGGACCCAGCAGTGGGACTCAGAATGGGGTAATTTCCTCCCCAGGTCTGATGCTACCTCTCCGACACCCAGTCGGTCACTTACTGCCATCGCTGCCGGTCTGCGTGTCCGAGCTGAGGCTGTCGGTGGATCCGGCCGTGAAGCTGACGTGGATGCTCCGGAAAGGCGGGCTGAGGCTCTCGGTGGAGCTGTTGCTGGCCAGCTCAGCGTTATTCGGGTTCATTTTCAGAGCGCGCCTACAGACAACAGAACAGAAGGGTCAGGAGACAGACGGTAAAAGATACCACGCATGCAGTTGTGCACATAAATTAAGGCTGAGAGCAGCCTCAGCTTGGTCCCCACATATTCATACAGACACTACAGTCTTACCAGGTGTTAGTATTTCGTTATATGCCTTTTTTCCCCTTTCTCTGGCATTTGGAGATGGTATTCCACTGACATCAAGCAGCTCCCGGCCTTGCAAAGCACCAGTTCCCCTGGCAAACCACTTGTGCTTGAGCAGAGAGAGAACCATCGAGCCAAGAGCCTTCAGCCCCAGCCTGAACCTCCCGTTTCTAGCACACGTGTAGTCTTGGGCTGCAATCCCATTTTGGCCACTGCCACCAGGAAGCGGGGACCCACCCATGTTTGCCTGCAGTAAAGCTCAATGGAAGGGAGCAGCATCGCGCCTCCCGTCCTACAGGAGGAAAAGTTGATGCTGGGCACCAGAACCCAACTCCTGCGTGGTGGAGGCATGAGGAGAAGCACAGTCCATCAGCGGCAGCCGTTTTCTCCTCTGTGCACCACCGAAAAAAGAAGCACCTCTTCAGAAAGCAATCGTACATCAAACACAGGACCCGCCAGGCAGCTTTTAGGGTAAGACCTACTGCTTTCCACACAGCTTCCATCTACAGTAAATAAATCCTTAAACCATAAGCTGCCCTTATATACTGCCAGAGCCACAGTGTAAGCGAGCAGGACTATCTGCTGAGACAATGAATTTTCCCTGTATTTTCTTCATTTTTTTTCCTCCCTGGAGAACAACAGGAACTGTCGAAACCCGGCAGCACACCAGAGCACAAATACCCCTAGCTTTGGTACAGTTCAAACTCCCCATTGAGGTTATTTGCCACATTTTTTTTTTAAATAAAACTGCCAATCAAGCCACTGATAAAACTCAACGAGAACGAAAAAAAAGGTTAGTGGAAGACTTGCAAAAAAATAAAAAGAAAGAAAAGAAAAGAAAAATAACCTCCACCAGCTATCTCGCTGGAAGGTATCCGGCATTTCCTAATCAGACGGCTGAGCGGCTGCTGAGAAAGACAAACAAAAGACACGCACAACTATTTTCTGGTGACACGCTGCTCACACATGCAGAATCCCTCCTCTTCCAAAGCCCCCAAGCACAGCAGATGCCACGAGCGCTTCATTTTAAGATTAAGAAACGTTTCATCCTGCGTCCAGACAAAGCACTTACTCTCGTGTCCACACAACCACATGGAGAGCAGCATGCATGAGAAGCCCGGAAGAAACTTCTGCCAGACTTCCTCGTTTGCCTGAGCAGGCTCATTCTAAAAATACTCGGGGGCTGATCAGAGGAAGGGTCGGAAAACCACCTCAGGTACAGCTCGGCAGGGACGCTGCCCTTGGTCTTGCACCAGGGATGAATTTTCCGCATGCACTTGGTCGCTGCAGCCAGCCTGCTGAGGAGGATTTTCAAAGCTTCACGTGCGCCACGCAAGGCAGGTTTGGTTTTTTTTTAAAAAAAGGAAAGAGCAAGTGACAGACATTGAGGTTTTTAACTCTGTTACGATTAACGCTGTTGAAAACAGCCAACTGGAGTCTAGTCCTTTTTTTTTTTTTAAATAAAACTCCATATATTAAATGAAACCACATATAGAGTTTTATATACATATAAGCTATAGAACCTTATCCCATAACTGACTTGCTCAGAAACTTAACTTTTAGTAAATTGGGGTGAAAAAGCGAAGGGCTGCACGTACACGCGTGTGCCCTGGCTGACTCGGTAAGAATCAAGGAAGTGTTCGAATCCCTAAGAAAAGAAAGATCTTAGGACAGAGCCAGTCTTGATTCGCACAGAGGAGAGGTTTCCTGACACGTTCCTCCCCCTCTCCAGACACAAACACCCACGAACACACACAAGAAAAAAAGCCGGTGGATTTCTGTTTCCTCCCCATCACCTAACCACAGATCCACGGAGCCGCCTTACCATTCCCGCACTCGGGCAGAGATGGGGACTTTGCTCGGCAGGGTCCAAGGTCCACCCCGCGCAGCCCCACCTATTCCTCCAAGCAACCTGGGCACAACACGGCGTCCGCCAGCACCATCCCGGCTGCCGTGTTTGCTGAGCCCAACGCCGCCGCCGTGAAGTCACACGCACAGAGAGCACCATTTCCTCCCGGCACCGCTCTGGCTTAACGCGTAACGCAGTTCCTGAATAGGTCGCACCGAAATAGAAGAAAATCGCTCGCCGCTTAAACGACATCCTGCTCTTGTTTCAGATGTGGCAGCCAGGCCAGCTAATAGCGCCTGGAAATATCTCTGCTTCAAATCTCCCTCCTTTCCTATGAGCTCCTCAAAGCCCAGACAGCGCACAGATCAAAATACCAATCGCTATCCCAAAGAATTACTGAAAACACTTGCTGTGGCCAAACTGTCCCGTTTCCAAAAAACAAAAATCCACTCCAAGAACTGAGCAAAACTGACCACTGCAAGAACCTGCGGGATCCTTACTTATCCTCCTTTTGTAGCACTCGTTCGTGCCACCCACGGCTGTTAGGAGCACAGCGAAGAGATCACCGGCATTGTCCCCCCATCGCCCGCTAACACGTGTGGGCTCCCCTCCCCTCGGGAAGGTGTTGCAGTGGGTAATTCACCTCCGTTTCCTCAGCCTGTGCTCGGCACTTTAAATGTTAAGTGCTAACTTCAGGAAGAGCACCAGAGCCTCCAACTGAATGCGAGTGCATGAAGAGCAGGTCACAAAAGAGTCAGCTCTCAATCTAATAATCTAATAAGACAGGATTTCCAGCTCTCCTAATTATTCTGGCAGCTTTCAACACACTTGGCTCATTCAACATCCTCCACATGACATCCTAGAATATTTAGGCAACCCCTGCAATTCACTATTCACCAGTTTTCCCATCCTAAACAATTCCATCTAACTGGCTTTCTAAAAGATTCCCACAGTCCTGCCTAAAACAAACCAAGGTTGAAAATCGTACACATATATATGTATGGTTTGGAGATCTGTAACATCGCCACGGGACACCGGATCATTTGCAATGCTGCATCTCCTGCTAGGGCAGAGTAGCACTTTGTGTTTCTTTGTGTGCTGTGGTGATGGAAAAGCATAGCAATGTCCTTGTTTCTCCTGTAAGGAGACAGCTAAACCCATACTAAACTCACCTGGCCTTAGACGAGTTAAAAAATGCCCCAAAATGACCCAAAAAGCAGAGCACTTTATTTCCAGATGCTTCCACGAACGGAGCAGAGTAGGAGCATCAAAACCCTCAGAAACAGAGAAGTAGGAACTTCAAGTGGAAGGCGGTGCAAACGTGAACGGGACCATCCCTTCCCAAAGTCAAGCACTGGAACTAGTGCACAGCAGGGAGAAAAGCCAGACTACATTGCAGCCACATGTCCCTGGGCATAATTAATATACAGGAGGAAGCATCGTGGTGCCATATGCTTGTCTATCGTGAAACAGGAATCATCATATTTTCTTCCTCCCTCCACCGCTGCAAGCGGGCATTAGCAAGGTGGCAGAGCAGATCTGTGATGCCAGGGAGCTGTTTTGACACCGCTTTGTTTCTGATTTAGGCAAACCGAGCAATCGAAAAAGAGCTAAGCATCCTCTACCCCATTAATACCAGCGTCCCATCTAAAACCTTTCTGTGGTCGGGTCATCTGAAAGCTTTTATCTGTGTAGCTATTACACGCTAAAGGTAAAACGCCCAGAAAAAAAAAAATACAAAAATTGATGGCATGTTCCTATAATCTATACCCTTGGGGGTGACTCAACCCATACTTTTTACAGTATTTTTTATTTATTTATCAGGAGACAGATTCTTTAAAACTGGAACAGGTTGCCCAAAGAGGCCCCATCCCTGGAGGCGTTCAAGACCAGGTTGGACGAGGCCTTGGGCAACCCTATCTAGTGGGTGGCTTCCCTGCCTATGGCAGAGGGGTTGGAACTGGGCGATTTGTGCCCCTTTCCAACCTGAGCCATTCTATGATTCCATTATCTTCCCCTGGACGCAGGAGAAAATTCATGCGGAGAGCAGAATTAATGATAGCTGAGTCAACAGTGAAATCACTGAATGCTCCAACGTGGTGAAGAAGACAAGAAATCTGATTTCCGACCCCATACTTTTTTAAGTGGCAAGACAGGAAACAAAAAGAAAAAGAGATTGTTTTAAAATGGGAGTCAATCTCTCCCAAAAGACTTGTCCGATAAGTCACAACTCAGAGTACACATCCACGCCAAGATCCCTAACGAAACAGGTGCCTCGGGAATGGTACTAGAAAGACACCTACAGCACTGCCTTTTGAAGGGGGCATTAACTGTTAAAAAACCAGCTCAAGAGCTGATGCAAAACAGCAGCACCATTTCCTTTGTTTAAGAGGCACCTAATAGACATAAACAATTAAGGTTGACATGCTGGAAGGAACCTGAGGATCATTTAACCTCACCCTCTGCATAACAAAGGCATAAATTTCAGGATTCACTTTTTGTGGCAAATAACTGAAGGCCGTGCTAGACTATTTCTCACCAAAGAACATCTAAATCATCATTGTACGTGTAAGTTCTGGGGATCCTAGATCCCCTGGTTAGCCCTTTCCATATCCAACTACCCTCCCAGCTTTTGGATGAAGACCAGTTGCCATTTTCCCTTTCCAGTCTCTTTCCTCTTGCAATTTGACTCATGTTCTATCCCATTTCAGACCAAGAAAGCCTTAAATACCCGTAATCTTTCAAACAAGCAGGAAAAAGACCCATACAAAGAAACAGAGAGATGAAACAGGTATAAATCTATTACATGCCTTTTTGGGTGCCAACTTTCAAAACTCCCCAAAAGCACTCCTTCAGCCATTCCAGGAGACAGCTTACAGCAAAACCAGAGTTTCCTCGGTGCCCGGCAGGAATTTACCCTCTATTATTCTTCCCTTCTAATTGTTAGAGCGAGGATGAACAACAAAAAGAAAAAAAGATAATTTTAACATGCTACATACTCATTTCTCTCTCTGCTTTGAAACTAATTTGAATGTAAACGTAAATTTTCTTTAAAATAAGCGATTAAGTTTAGTTAGGAAAGGCAAACAGGCAGACATCGTGAAGCCAAATATAAATGAAACCAAATATATTGCTACAGCTTGAGATCTAAAAGGAAAAAGGATGGTTGTACATCTTTTTGCAGCTGAACGGAGCCTCAACGTGTTCCGTTGCCCCAAGACTTCTACCACCACAACACTTACTCTGGCCTCATCTGTTACCATCCAAAGGGGCCTTTGCAGTTGTCCCACCAGCAAACACCCTGGGCTAACACTCTGTCTCTGTAAGGGATTACATCGGTGTGACAGTAATTAATCAGTTCTTCCAGCATGGACAAGCACATGTTCCAGTATGAACAACGCCCAGGCCTATGGGAGGATGAACGTGTCTCAGGGTCACCTCTGTGTGCAGGATCTCGGCCCTTCTCCAGGCACGTGGCTGCAGCCCAGGAACACCAGAGATGTTCCCCCAGCACCCGGCAAGTCACACCAGGAGATGAAGCTGCCAGCAATGACTGCCCAGGGTAACACAACCCCACCGCGGTGGTTTCAGGCCGTCGTGCACGTAGCCATCCCTCCCGCCGCCACGTACAGGTAACAACACCCCAGTTCCTGTGTGAACACGCTCAGGAGAAAACACAAGCACCCTCCAAGCAAACAAACAAAGCGAGCAGCTTGTGAAACCCACCATCTGATGGAGTTGCTCCCAGAGGGAGGGCTGTGCTCTGACCAAGGCACCCCAAGGCCCGGCTGCAGGCATCAAGGTGCTGAGGAGGCAGCTACACGCAGCTCGAAGCTTCGCCTGCAGCCACGGAGGGCAAGAGCAATGCCAGCACCTACCTCGGCCACCTGGCACTGTTACGGCTCCAGACTTTCAGCAGGTGACAGCACATTTCCTGAACGATCCCTCTCCTTAACAGCGCTGTGTCACGAGAGCTCTGCCGAGCCCCCACAGCGCAACACCTCACACGTGGCAAACACCGCCCCGAGCCACGTGCTGACACAGGACACCGAGCAGCAGCCGGGAAATAAAGTTTGCAGGGTCAGGACTAAAGCACATCTCAGTGTCATCTCGGATTGTAGAGGCAATAAAGCTCGTCTGTGTGCTCGCCTGTGGACTCTTTCTTTCCTCTGACTTCAGCAGGGATCACGTGGCATCGCAGCAGAAAGCCCAGCACTAAGGACTGAAGCCTCTTTTTCATCTGCTTCCTGCCCTTGAGAAATCTGATTTGTTCATCACTTGGCCGATTTAAAACACTTTAAAGTGTTGTTTTTGTTTTTAAGGAACTTTAAAACAAGGTAAAGTTCCCTGCATTAGCCAGCCCTAAAAAGTTGAAAATCTGGTGTAAGAATAAAGCAGTGCTTAAATTAATTAATTAATTAAGGATACACCAACCCAAACACCATCTCAGACTGGTGAAGGCTGATGACCACGCACAAGCCTGATCACGAACCCCCAAGAGCAACTTCTCCAGACACCCGATCCTCTCTCTCAACTTCTAGATCAAAGAGCCGAGGTCGAATCTGCCACGCAACGCGCGGTTCCAGGTAACAAAACCAAAGTGTGCAACAAAGAAATGCGAAACACCTGCTGAATGCAACGTGTCCCTCCCTGCTGTGATCAGGGAGCCTCATCCATTAGCTGCACGGAAGGGAAATCAATTGATTTCATTCCTTTGGGCATTTTTTGGTTGTTTGTTTTTTTTTTTTCTTTTTGATACACACCCAACTGCAGTCACTGAATACACATAAAATTATTGGAAGCCTATTTTATTAATTGTTTAGCGGAGCTTCTTTCCTTTCCGGATGGACAGCAGTCCTGCATTTGTTGTGTAGGGCCTGCTGTCACCCCGCCTGCCAACCTGAATCCCAGGAGAGCCGCAGTGAGGGAAGGGCTGCCTGAAGCAAGCACACGCCAGACAAGCTCTGGTTACTTGCTTGCAGGCAAGGAGCCCTCCCTGGGAAACCACAGCTTGGAGTGTCGGCCTTTAAAGCAAAAAGATGTTAGGGACAAACTGAAAGTTAGGATTTCAGAGGCCCTTGCTATGAGCACCAAGAGGGGAAGCTGCCCAGTCCCACATACCAAAGGACCTTGCAACTCGTTGTTTTTGATCCCATTCCCAAGGTTCTGTCCTGAGACTGAGCCAAGCTGACTGGGAAATACCAACCGTGCTCTCACTCCAATATTGTGGCCCAGAGCAGCAATTCACAGCCCTGAAGGACCAGGATTTGCAAAGGTCTGACAGTTTTTCACCTCCCATACCCCCGAAAGCCCAAATTGGAAAGGGAAAAGAAGAGAACAAGAAGTGCCTGCTGGGCAGCAGACACATCACGACTGCACATGCTTAACAGAGTCACGCACACACTCACAAGGCTGAATACCTGGACTGCTTCTTTGGTGGCGGCGGTGGTGGTACAAACTCCATGCCATTGCTCTTGTCCTTAGGGAAGTCGAAGGACAATGCCTTGCTGATCCCAGTCTGGTTCTCCATCATCGGGCAGTCATCCCCAGGGTCAGCATCGGCTCTTCCCATCTCAGCTCCCGCTGCCCACGGGGGGGTTGAGAGCGCCTGCTCCTCCTCCTCTTCCTCCTCCTCCTCCTCTATCCGGCACTGCTTGGCCCACGTTAGGGTGTGTTGCTTCTGCCTCCTGTCGTAGGACAAGCCTGCCAAGCCTCTGCCGGACTCCTCTGCGGAGGCTCCGTTAACGAGAGTGCACAGAGGAGGGGACACCCCAAAGATACCCGTGTCTGCACAGCTCCTCGGCAGCAGCTGGGCACCGGCTCCGTCGTGGTTATTGCTGTCACCGAGCCTTGCCACAGGGGAGCTGGCTGGGAGCACGCAACTCCCCTCGCTGCCCTGCTGGCCGTTTTTGGACATCTTGGGAGGGATGGCCGGGCTCTCTGTAACCGAGGTCTTGGTAGGAGCCGCGAAGTGAAGCCTCAGTCCGTTTTCACTTCCAGATGCTTGAAGCACCTCTCCAGGCTCAACGGTGGGCGGTGAGGTCCCAAAATCCGGGTGGGAAGCGGAGCTGATGCAGGGCCACTGAACTCCCACAGCGGAGTCAGGGCTGCTGAGGAAGATGGTCTTGTGGTCGTCCTCCGTGTGCGCGGTCATGACGGTTATCTTGGCTGCCACCTGGGTGGTGGGGTCCTGGTACTCCTTCTCAGCACCCCACGCCCAGCCACCATCCCTCCACGTGCCGTCAGCCTGCTCCGTGCCGGGGCTGCGGGCCGGCTTCTCCACACCAGCTGGTCCGCTGAGGCCCTTCAGCTGGGCTTTCTTCCTCTTGGTGCTCTCCGCGTAGATCGGGTCGCCGCGGGCCGGCTCGGCAAGCCGGGAGCACTGCGGCTCCACCAACGCCTGCTGGGGGCTGCTCGTGCCTCCGGTGACATCTGGGTCCCCGCAGCGAGGGGGGTCCTCCTTATCCTGGCACAAAGCGCAGGCAACGGCCGCCTCAGCGCGGAGAGACGACTTTTTCCTCTCCGAAGACAGGGCACAGGGATCTCCCTGCTCTTTTGCAATGCAGAAGGCCACGCTGGCAGCTCTGCGCTCCTCCTCGCTGAACTTCACCGCCCTGCCGCTTGGCCTGGCCGCCTCGGGAGCATCCCGCTGCCTCCAGCCGCGGGGCGCCGGGCTCTCCTTCTCGCACCAGGCCCCCTTCCCCTCGGCGCAGCGCGAGACGGGGCTCTCTCTGTGGCAGTCCGCGATGGAGCAGTACTCACCCCCTTCGCCCTCGAAGCTGGAGGAGATGCGACCACGGTCGCCCTCCGAGGCAAGCGCTGCTCCTTCTCTCCCTTGGGATGAAGGGTTTCTGGCAGAGCTGCTGACGCCTCTGTCCCCCAGGGCAGGAGGGTTAGGGCAGAGGGGCTGATGCAGCAGGGCCAGCTTATCTTTGGCCCTGCTCTCCTGCTTGCCCACCTCCCCCACGAGCACCAGGCTGTGGATGGAGACGTTCCTCTCCACGCGACCCTCCAGGCTGCGCAGGCCCACCATGGAGTAGCTGGGAGAGCAGCAGGACAGGCACTCGCTCGGCGGGCCGTGCAGGAAGGGCTTCCTCACGCCGCCGTTGCCAAAATTGTCCCGACAGAGCCGCTGCGCATCGCCTGACTTCAGCAGAAGGTGCTTGCCGGAAACCATCCCCCAGCTGACCTGCAGGGGCCGAAGAAAGAAACGAGCACACCGTCAGCACGTGCAAAATGAAAGAGAAAGCAAAAGAGATAAACAGATCCACAGGAAAATCCTCTGGTGTTTGCAGCCTTTTTCTCCTCTGTGCTCACCCCGCCGATAAGCCTTTTCTACTCCTTCTTCTTCCTGGACCATTCGCAGCCCTGACATTACCAACAATGGCAATGCAATGGGATGAGGCATTCCCCTTTCCCTTTGCAAGGGTTCCCTGCCAGAAACACGTCCAACCTGTCATCCTGTCTGTGAGTCACCATGCAATTACAGATTCAGGGAGGGAAGGAATCTTTGTGCTTCCCTCGGCTATTTTTGTTTCACTGCACGCTGCTGCTCCGGAGTGGCAGACTCCAAAGCACCGGCAAGGACTATCGCAGGTTATCCCGTGACAGCAGCATCGCTTCCCAGAAGGGAGTGATTTTTGCTGAACTGTCCTTCCAACCTCGAAAGAGTGGCAGCCTTAACTCAGCTCTCACAGACTTCGTTTGGCAGCGTGGAAACCTGACAGAAAAACAGAGAGTAAACTGGAAGTGCAGCCTTGCGATGGGTAGACGGGAACTACAGCAGCCCCTCTTTTCCTGACGTGCTAGGCACCGGTAGATATTCATAAGTGGTAAATCTGTGCTTTCTAGGAGACCTCGGTTCCACTGCCCGAGAGCAGAAGGAGATCCTGGGGCAGCAGGGACAGTCCTCGTGCCCCCTTTTTGCCCAGGGAGAGGCAGGGGTAACACCTGCCTGCAGGATGGCACCTCGCTGCAGCCCAAAGGGCTGGGATGTTGCAAACCCCGCTCCCACAGCACAAAATTCAGCCTGGGGCAAGACCCACGTGCGCAGAGCAAACCACACCAGTAACAGGAGCCTCACCCCGGTCTGTATCCCTGCGAGAGGAGCAAGGGAGGCAAAGGTGAGAGCCGGTGAGCCCTGTTACGGTTTGGTCTGCCTCTCTTCTAGAGAAGGCTGGGAGAGGGAAGCACAACGAGCCTCCGGCAGGGTGACAGCAGCTCGTACATCGCTCTGCGTGGCTGGGGTAGTGCAACATCAGCCAGCTGGAGAGCTGAGCAGGTAAGGGCAGAGCTTGCACCTCTGCCACCGCCCAAAGCACCGGTGCCTGCCAGGCAGGACTTCTCTCCAGCATCTCTTCCCATAACCTTCTGTCACCGTTTAAAATCCCCAAGTTCCAAGCAAACAGCACATCTAAGCTCCTTAGCACGTGCCTTGCGAGCAACGTTTCATTCAGCTTTAGCCAAAAACATGCTGGGAAGCCAAGATAGGCTTAAAAACCTGAGTCAAGAGCAGGAGGAGAGACAATGGGAAGGAAACCGTTTTAACAGATATTCCAAGAGCTCCTGAGAGGAGGCAAGTAACAGGAAATCATGCTTTGACTGGATTAATCATTACCTGTGACAGATCTGCATTCATATTCACATCCGCCCACGTGTCAGAAACATCTGAGTTTATCATAGTTGGTTTCACAGCAATCGTTGGCTTTGAGACAGGGGTATTTACGCCTTCGTCTTCCAACGCTGGGCTCTCAGCCTTGGTCCTAACTCCATTCGGGAGCACACCACAAGCTCCCACGTCCGGGGGTGTCTGCAGTCGATGGGAACTCTTGGGGCTGAAGCAGTTTTTGCAGGAGCCGGGCTTCCAAACGTGTTCCACAAAGTCACTGCACGCAGACATCTTCAAATCCTTGCGGCTCAGCCCGAGAGCCTCCCGTGTCGCCTGCACTGTTCTCTGCTGTTCATCTTGCATTGGCTTTTTCCGCTCTTGAAGATCACCTGGTTACCTGGAAAAGCACAAACTGTCCGATTAGTTTTGTTACCCACAATAAAATGAAGATTTTTTTAATAGGACAGGTGATAATTACGCTCATTCTGCCTTCATCACAAAGGCTCGTTGTTTACAAGGCTTTTTTTCGCAGCCCAGCTAAAGCCCACACAATCACATTAAAAGCCCCAACTTCTAAGCAGAACTCCGCAATAGAGAAGACATCAAACAAGCAGCATTCCTGTGTGATTTCGTTCCCTGTTTAACAAGTGTGTAGAACCAGCCTCGTGCGAGGCTTATATCGAGGGTAAAGGAGAGAGGTCTCGGAATAGCTGTTTGCATCCCCAAAAGCTGGGCAGGGAAAAAAAATATGTATTTTCCGAAGCGGCACGACCCCTCCGGGCATTAAAGAGGTTTGGAGATACAGGCACCAGACGCCCGTTGTGTAGCCAAAGGGACCAGCAGCAGGCTTCCTTCTCCCCGAAACACGGCTGTGATCCCTGCAGTCGTACACAAAGGCACCTCTCCCACCCACCGCAACGCAGAGAGGCGGGCAGCAAGCCTGGGGCTGGCACTGATCTGAGCAAGTGCCTGGCAGAACAGCTCTTATCTGGTTTGCCAGGAGCCACAAATAACAGTGTCAGCTCGCTGAAATGATTCATTGTTTGCAAGGGGAGAAGAGCTTTGCTCTTGGATTACTGACACACAAGGATGCCTTCCCATCTTCCTTCCCCAGGAGGAAATGCCCCAGGACCAAGACATTCCTGCATTCCTGTGCCCTCCCTCCCCGCACAGCCAGATCTGATTGCACGCAGCCGGTGGCTATCTGCAGCTAACAACTTTGGAGGTACTTCAGACAACGACTCCCACAAGGCGCAGGGGATTAGGGAAGAGAAGATCAGAAAGTGCAGCTCGAGGAGGAACGCCACAGCCATCGGCTACAGGTGACCCAGCACACAAGTCCCCCGTGTCACTCCGCAGAGTTCTTCCCAGTATCACCAGTTTCAGGTCACCACCAAGGCGGAGCTAACTGGGAATCCGTCTCGGGGCAGACACGCGCTTTCACACCCCTGGCCACCATCACCAGAAAGGCAACGTGGAAATATCACGGGCAATTCGCTCCCCAGCTAAAGGGGTGGAAGCTCCTAAGAGCTTGAGGGGGACGAAGTGAACGGGGGAAGAGCCGCTGACCTGCAAGCATCATCTGAGCCAGCTTTGGGAAGGGAGGCTTCGATCCATGAGGCATTAGTGCCCGCAGGCTGGCAGGCCGATAAATTAGGACCTGTTTTGTGACAGAGCACCAAGAAGAGCGATATCAATGGGATTCATAAATAAGATAAAAGGAGTGAGACTCCTTCAGAGAAGAGACTGCTTTAGACAGGTTTTTTCCATGGATTTTCACAGACTCCAAATTAACCGAAGGAGAGCAAGTCACTCTCGGACGTACCTCAACACCCCCAAGATTAGTGATATTCGCAAGAAAATAGTTTTTTAAAAATATTACAGCACTCCTGCTTTGCCAGGGGGCTGCCATCGGGTTTGGGCTGGTCGCTGAGCCGGGGGTGGGGAGGGGGGTGATCCAAATGGCTCAATATTAATTTTATCAGCCTGACTGGGGAAGAAAAAACATGGAAGCGTGGAAATGCCGGGATGCTTAATGCCAAGGGGAAAATTGGGAAGCTAGCCACGCTGACAATGCCCAAAGTTTAACAAGCGTCCTGATGAGAGCCGGCAAAGAAAAAAATATATATATCCAAGGGAGGAAAGGAGGGATGGGAGCCAGAAAAAACTCCTCGTTTCTGGCTGAACGGCTGGCGCTGCCAAGCGCCCCTCTCCGATCGGGATCTCCCTCTGTGCAGCAGCCGCATCTCCGCGGCCAAACCCCACCGCCGGCAGCCCGGGGGGGGGCTGCGGAAACTTCCCCGGGGCTCCCGCTGCGCTGCCGCCGGGAGCTCCCATCGCAGGGCTCCGTGTGGCCGCCCCGAGCCGCCCCCGGCCCCGGCGGGGTCTCTCCCAGCCCGGCTTTGTCCCGGGGGGCGGAGGCCCGGAGCTTCCCCCCCTTTACCCCAGCCCCAGCGCTGCCCCTTCCCGGCCCCGCGGCTCTCACCGGGCTCCCGTGGCTGCTGGGGGGGGGGGGGGAACGCACCAGGCTCGGCTCCGTGCTGCTGCCCCTCGGCTCCGGCTCCGGTGGCCACCGGGCGAGTGGCGAGCGCGGCCCCGCGTGGGCA
>CM021734.1:24681263-24691567 GCA_011075105.1 Heteronetta atricapilla | reverse complement strand
AGAAAAAAAAAAAAAAAAGAGGGAAAAAGAGGAACAAAAGAAAAAAAATAAAAGAAAAAAGAGGAACAGAAAGAAAAAAGAGAAAAAAAAAAAAAAAAGGATAAAAAGAAAAAAAAAGTTCTCCCCTTCTCTGTACAGGGCCTGAACTCAGGTCCTTGCTAAAGCCACCTCTCATTTAGTACAACAAAGGGTCCCCAAGTGACACGCATTTTGGAACAAAATAGCAGATTAAAAAGGTAAAATGGCTTGCACAATGGGAAATCCAAGTCCCCGAACAGAAAAGCAGAAGCAGGAGATACGCACAGCGCTCATCATGGAAAAATTTACCCTCCCGGGAGCCGATGAGCCCAGTGAATCCTTCCACTTTGGGGACTTCTGGCTGTGCCGCAGGTTGCAAACCTTTGTGTTCACAGACACCCCGGCTGGCCAGCCCTGCTCTTTGCCCCTCCTGCCAAGGCGGCTGGGTTGAGATGTCCCAGCGCTGCCAGAAGCTGGAAAACCGTGTATCCTCAAAGTTTCCTTAAAAAAAATATATTGTTCTGAGATCAATATTGGTCCGAGATCAAGAATGGTAGCTTCTTGGGTGGCTGCAGACTCCCAGAGCTCCTCCAATACAGAGTTCATCGTTGTTCATGTAGGTATTTTACCAATGGCCAAGAAAACTTGCAACAAAAAGGCCACCTCTAGTGGAAATCGGAATACAAACCCCGCTGAGATGTGACCGCGTGTCCTGGCCAGCTGTATTTCTTCCAGCGTCTTGTTTCCAGCACGCCGAGTCAGCAACGAGGCTTGGAGAAGCCCTGAAGGCACGACGGAGACCTCAGGCCCTCAGGGCCTTCAGGCACGACCCCCGAGAAGAGGCGGACTAAAAAAGCATAAACTGATAGAGAGTTTCCCTGTGGTCAGAATAAAATAAATAATAAAATAAAATAAAATAAAATAAAATAAAATAAAATAAAATAAAATAAAATAAAATAAAATAAAATAATGCAGGGCTCTGTGGAGCTGGGCTCGGCATCTCTCACAGCCAGCAAAACCAGCTTGTGTCCGCAGCACTTTTTCCTCCAGGGGACTTAAAAAGCAACAGCAAAAGAAAGCAGAAGGCCCTGCGACACCTTTCATCAGCTGTGCCCCGTGCTGTGTGTTCGTTTCCCCCTGTGTTGCGTGGATCTCCTCCCTGCCACAGGCC
The DNA here is from genome assembly GCA_011075105.1 of Heteronetta atricapilla. NCBI lineage: Eukaryota > Metazoa > Chordata > Aves > Anseriformes > Anatidae > Heteronetta > Heteronetta atricapilla. The sequence continues at coordinate 24,690,378 of CM021734.1, read as the reverse complement.
CTGCCGTGCCGGGGCTTCCACCTGGCCACCAGGCTCCTTCGTTCAACGTGCCCACCCCTGGGCGCTGCCTCTCTGCGTACCCCAGGCCTTCTCCTACTTCCAGCGCTGGTTGCTTTGTTTGCCATGCCCCTGGCTGCTCAGCTGGTCGCCTTCTTTGCTCTATGTGGGCTTTTTTTTAAAAAAAAAATTTTTGGAAGCCCCCCAAAGGCCCGTCTCCCGGCCTCCCCTCTCTGCCCCACCGCGGCGGAGGGCCACGAGTCAGCACGCCCGTCAGCAGCAGGCACTGCGCCGCTTCTCCGTGGCGAAGGGCAACAGTGGCTGCTAAGAAATCGGGGGATAATAGCCCCTTTGAGGGATGCTCGGTTCGTGCTTTCGGGACGCGGCCTCGCTGGTGGGACCGGGCAGGGGGAGGGGGCGCGGAGGCATATGACAGCGCTGACAACAAGCGGGCTTTGTGCGCTGCGCCCCAAGACATCCACAGCTGTTCCAGCCCCGCTCCTGCCTCTACCAAAGCTCAAGAGAATGAGTGTAAATCAGAGAAGATCTTAGAGATTCGGTCCCTGCCCGCCTGCAAAGAGCGAAGCCGCGCTGTAGCATCTTCTCCTCCCAGCCATGCAGCGGTCCCCAGGGAGGAGGGCCTCAGGCACTGCTCTGGCTGCTGCTTTGGCTCCTGGAAAGGGGATGCCCTCGGGCTGGTCCCTTCGGTTCGGATTCCCTCTCCTCCTGTCACTGGGGAACGCTGGCTGTGCTCGTTGACGTACGAAGACCAGGCCTTGGCCACCACGGCAGCCAGAGCAGGCACTGCCGGCCTGGCGTCAACTCCGCGGGCCCTTGGCAGCACTTTGCCCATCGTCGCTTGGTGGCTGTGGGTTGCTCACAGGGCGATTCACGCTTCGGCTGCAAATAACCAGGCTGCCAGCAGTTTGTGTGTCCCCCCCGTCCCACCCACAGCTGCCGTTGGGCAGCAATGGGCACGCTTGCCTTTGCCTTGACCCCGCCGGACCCAGCTAAAACCTGCTCTCCCGCCCGTATCTGGGAGAGGGAAGGACGAACCCTCGCAGGGAGCGAGAGCGTACGTGCACGCAGGTGCAGAAAGCTGGCAGCCAAACAAAGGGAGATCGTGGGAGCAGATAGGGGCGCGTGCAGGCTGCCGAGCTCGTCGGCAGGGCTGAGAGCGAGACCAAAGACAAGTGGAAGGGGAGCGGGAAGGAGCCAGGTTCTCATCGACGGCATGGAGCTGAGATGCGCCAGTGATCGGATACCACTGCTTTGCTTAAAGCCAGGAACCTACGGCGGGGTTTTTGGTGTCCTGGATGCTCTTTGCTTGGCCAGCTGTGAGAAGCGGGGGCTCGCCGGGCAGCTGGGGCATCCCCCAGGACAGAGCTGCCCGGCCGCCCTAGGAAGGACCAGCACGAAAGCCCGCCGAGCATCCTCAGCTGGCTCCTCACCTCCGAAAGCTATCCTCATGTCCCTCATGGGCCTTCTCGGGGCACTTCAAAGACACACAGCCCCTCGTGCAGCGGGGAGCTGCCGCCGGCCTCGCCGGAGACAGGCCTCCGCTTGCAGAGCCGGTGAACCGGTTCCAGGGGCGCGAGCTGCATGGGCAAGCTCTCCCACGCACAGAGGGGTTTTGCATAGCCCAAGTGCAGAGCACAGACTTCATTTTCGGTTCTCTGGAGGCAGGAGCCAGACCAGGGAAGGGTAATGAGGTTCAGGTGAAGCAACTGGTGCAGGAAACACAGAGCCCCAGACTCGCTGGAGAGAACAGCTCTGACAGAGCCAGCTAAAGGCCCTTGGCCTGTGCCGGGTGAACGCTGTCAAGCACCTAACCAGACGCCGGCCAGGGCAACAAACCCCCCAGACTCCTCCAAATTCTCCTCCCCAAGCTGGGGCTCTTGCAGGAGGAGCAGCAGCCTCCGAGCTGCCGAGCAGCGTTGCTGGGGGCAGCAGCCACCCCCCTGCCTCATTTCGGTGCAGCCCCTTGTCCGACGCTCCGGGCACACTCAGAAAACGTAGCTAGGTCTGGCAAAGCCGCGGCCACAGGAGGAGCAGCCTGCTGATTTCTGCCCCTCTCAGACAAAACTCGCTCCCTCCCTTGCTGCTTTCGGTGGCTTTCGGTGTTTACAGGCACCGGGGAACATTTGCTCCTTGCACGCCTTCCAATGGAGCGTGGGAAAAGCTCTCACCCGAAGGAAAGAACAAAAAAAAAAAAAAACTAAAAAAAAAAAACAAAAAACCAATCATGGGAATTTGCTTTCAAGTCTATTCTTCTTGCTGTCTTTCTCTCCAAGTGAAAAGCCCTGAGCTGGCTTTTTTCTTTGCAAGGCAAGTTTTCTGGCCAAGGCACGCTGGCGTTTGTCTCTCGTGCTGTCAGCGGGGTGACCGGCGTCGATCCCGGCTGAGGGGCATCGCTGCGGCGAACCGGCCGGGACGGAGGGAGTGGCAGCAGGGGGCACGGGGCCCCTACGCACCTTTGCCCCCTTTTCAATCAGGAAAACACGCACATTTTAGCCTCGGCATAGAGAAATAAATGCTCGGTTTGGGGAGCAGCAAAAGGAGGGCTGCGACCCGTGGTAAAAGACCCCAGAGACCCACTCTGTGTACCCAGAGGGAAGAGGGAGGAAGGCCCTTTGTACCCGGAGCTGAAGGCAGCTCTCACGTGCCTTCCCACCCTGCGACCTGTGAGCAGCCCAGCACGATCTTCCCCGGGTGAAACCCCCCCCCGCGAGGGCTGCCTTAGGTGAGCAGCTGCGGCGGCGGCCAGACCCGGAGCCGACGGAGGTGTTTGCTTTCTCCATCTTCCCCCCCACGCCCTCTTTTTAATTGTTTGCACGTCAAGAAAAGACTTGCAAAGGGCTGCAGCCTCCCGAACGGAGGCAGGCGTTGAGCTCACAAACCCGAAACTGCCTCTTCAGAGGCAGCCAGCACCCACCTCCCTCGGTTCCCACGTCCTCTCCCCAGCCAGGAGCATCCCCCACGGAGCAGCAGCCTCATCCCCCCGCTCGCTCCGCTCACCCTGCAGCAGCTACGCCCCTCGCTGTTAATGAGCACGGAGAAAATCAGCACGGAGCTGCCGTTCGGGGCCTCTCGCACACACCAAAGCATCCCCGTGCATTAATAATCCCCTTCAAAAAAAAAAAAAAAAAACCCTTCCTCGCACACGTTCCCCCCTCTCTCACCCTCAGATCCTTTTCAGGAGGAACTGTGTTGCATCTGAGGTGTGAAAACAGCGCGGTGAAATTTTAATGCAGCCTGAACGCGACGCGAGACCGCTCGAGCGCCTTTCAAGCAGCCTGCCTGTCTCCGGCAGCCTCTTTGAAGGCGAGATCGCTTCGGCGCTGCGTGAAGAGCTTCAAAGAGAATATTTGGGACAGATTTTGACACGACTCGGGGAAGGCAGCAAGCCTCCGAGCAGGAGGCTGCGTCCCCCCCCAAGGACGAGCGCAGCCTGGTCCCGCTGGACCAGACGGGAGGCACTGGGAGGACTGGGGCTGCACGAGGCCGGAGCCACGGGGGTCAGGACCCGTGGTATTCCCCCTGAGTGCTGCCCTTTTGTACACACCCCCATGGGAAGAGGCGTCCTAGACCTCTGGCCACATCGCTGGCCACACCGGTGGTGCACCCCCGGCTATGATTTAAAGGGCTGGAAAGCAGGGGAGAGGTCCCTGTACCCAGAGTGGCGGTGTTGATAGGAGAAGTATGAAAATAAGGCAAAACACTGGGGTTAGCCCAAATAGAAAGAGATGTTTATAACCCCCAAGGACTCCTCTACAGGTAAACAAAAGGGAGACGAAAAACCAACAGTGTACAAGAAAGCAGAGCTAGGATATGGATGAATGGGATGAAGTAGCATGGGCAGAGGGAGGAAACTTCAAGAGGGGCTTTGGAAGCCCCCGCAAGCTCAGCTAACAGAAGTCCCGCATCCATTTTGCTGCTTTTCAGCATCACACGTGGTTTGTTGGCTCCCCAGGTCTGCCCAGATCCACTAACACAGCACTGCCCTCACTCAGGACAATGCCCTGTCCCCAGAGGCCTTTGAGCCCAGCTTGGGAAGCTCAAAGGCTAAAGTGAGAAGCAGAGCCCCACATCTGCCAAACTGGGCGCAGTGGAACAAGCCGGCCTTGGGCATGCTGGGGAGATGCAGTCTGCAGCCCCCTGTGCCTTGTGCCATTAAAAAATGAAGGGTAAAGCCCCTTGAAAGGAGGGTAGAGCAGGTAAGGCCCCGAGGGGTACTGCGGCAGTTTGGCTTTCCTCTGCCAATTCTGCAGTGCAGGAACACCTCCCTTGAAAATGTAAATGCAAATCACAGCCAGACCCAGGTTTAGATTAAATTATTCTTACGATTTTTGGAGGTCATATTTGGAGCCTGGAGGGGAATCAACCTGATATTAACCTTGGGGTCATTTCTCACAGCAAGACAGGACGTTCCCCTCTTTAGGGCTACCACATCTCCCTGCAGACACCAGAGGCCTTCACTTAGGAGAACTAGCATCTGCTTTAACACCCCCTATGTGCTTGTGGCTATTCAGAGACGTGCAGCTGATGCCCCTGGCCTGGCGGTCAGCGGGGAACCAGTGCAGATAAGACCCTGTCATAGGTTGCCCCTGAGAAGCCCCAGGGAAGGATTTCATCTGCAGAAAATCAACGGGTCTCAGAGATGAGCTGTATTTGCAAGAGGTTTGGCAGACGTGTCTCCTAGGACATTTCCTGAATGAGAGCTCTCAAAGTCAACTGAGAAATGAAATCGACTTACCAGAATTACCCAGAGATGGCAGAGGCACCGTGCCACCTCCAGCAGGCTTGCTTAAGGACAGTCACCAGCCATGTAGCAGGACTGTGCCCCCCCTAGAAATATGTCAGCGAGGTATTTGGGCTGAGGACCAAGCCTGGGCCCAGTCTGTGCTCTCTCGGCTGCAGGAAGATGTGAGATGGTGAGCTATCTGCTTCCTTGGGGCCTGCTGCTCCTGAAAGGTGGCAGCCACAGGAGACTGGAGACAGCTGAATGCAAATTATGTCCTGAGTGTAATAAAAGAAAACAGCAAAACTCGGTTAGATAACAGCCACACCTTGAGAGCAGCCGACACACCCATGAGCATGTCTGCGGGGAAACGTCAGAGTTTCCACGTGCTCACACCCTTTATATTTGAAAGCCATCTTCTGAGGCTCTCGCTCCTCACAGCAGGGCGCACCCGTGCCATGAGTCCAGTTGTGCAGAGCCATTTGGTTCTGCTGGGCAGTCCCCATGTCTGGGGACAGCGTGGCGGAGCTAACTGGCTGGACGTTGTAGCCCAGGCCGGCCAGAAGATGCACCTCCAAAAAGCCCCTCGTGGCCTGAAGTCTCTGTGATGAGTGATGGCCAACAGTCCAAGGAGGCACACAGGTACAAGAAGGTACAGCCATACTGACCGGAGGCTGCTGTGCTTCTTCCAGCACCTGCAGGAATGTTCCCATGTAGGAGGACCCGAGGTCCATGGAGACCACAGTCCTTTCTCCTGCTGTGCCCAAAACGCAAAGGCAGATGGAAATCTCCTGGCCTCCAGCAAACCTGCAGGTGTCCTTGGACTATAGCTGGTGTGTTTGGGTTTACTATTCCCAGACCCCTCATCACTGAATCACGGAAGGGGCATCGCCTATGGAGAAGACTGATGCAGGCTGTAGTGAGGGTCCCATCAGCACTAAAACAGGGCAGGGACACAAGACACCAGCCTGGTTACTACCTGAAATGCTGAAAGGCTGAAGTGCTGTGCATCGGGCATAGCACCTTGGCATTAGTACTCATTGGCTCTTGGAGTAGAGCAGAAAAACACGTGGTGGGGTGGGAAGATGTACGGTATGTTTCTGTGCTGCCCCCCCTCCCCGGGGCTGTTTTTGCAAAGACAAGATTCATCCTTTCAAGAGTGGCATTGGACAAATGAGCCCTCCCCCTTTTCTATTTTATCAGTGGGCCTTGATTTATGGAGCAGCAGAGGAGCTGCTGCCCTTGCCTTCTAGCTCCGGGCCTGCACCGCCCGGGTCCCTCACCCAGGCAGGCCAAAATGCGCCCAGGAATGGCCGCATGTTTCGTGGGCAGAGAATTATCAGAGCTCGGAGCCGGGAGCTGGAATTTGTCCTGTGAGTACAACGAGCTCCTGCAGGATGAGGTTAGCGGATGTTTCAGGTGATTCACTGTCTTCTGGTAACTGCCCAGCTCCCCGGGCGTCACTGGCGTGCAAAGACAAGGCAGGCCCGGGTGAATCAGAGGGCTGAGGGAAGAGTGTCGGCAGCAGTGGGCAAAGGCATGCAAATGTTTATTCGGGGCCAGGCTGTAAACTAACACTGTTTTCCAAACCTGCAGTGAGCTTCCTGGAAAAAAAAAAGAAAAAGGTTTTTCTCTCCTGCCACGTTTGGGGAGTGTCTTGGGAGAAAGCCCCTTGCTCCGTCTTCCAAAGGCAGGCGCTGGAGTGGGAGTCCAGGCCGAGCTGTCTGCGTGTGGCACCTCCTCACGCCCTCCCAAAACACATCCAGTGAGCCATCTGCGCCAGGCAGCTCGTGGTAAGATTTCACTGGTGCTGCCTGGATGATCCTGGTCACCTCCAAAAGATGGAAAGCCTTTTCTTCTGTCTCCTGCTGGCCTCCAGGACACATCTCCAGGCTCTTCGGCCTTGGTTACTCTGCCAGGCACCTGAGGTACAATAATTTGCTCACTTTTACAGCTGCCAAGAGTATTTAACAGGATACTAGGGGTCTCAAGTACCCACAGGTTGCTTTGGGCAGGCCAGATGAGTGTCAGCATCTGGAGGATGAAGGAGGGAGCAAAGAACTCAGCGCCAACTCGGAGTATTATAACCACAAGCTTCTCACCTTAATCTAGTCAAGCAGCTGTCACAGAAAGAAGAGGAGCAGAAAACACAAGGCTTTGCAGTGCAGCCCAGTGGCCTTTCATACGTCCCAGGGCAAACTCTGTAGTTATACCCTGATGAATCAGCTAGCTCTGTGCTCGGTGTTTGCTTTGACAATGACCACTTACCCATGGGAAGACAGCTGAAGTGCTGAAAAGCTAGTGATGGACCTGAGAAGCAACCTTTTGGGGGTGAAGAGGAAGGACCAAGGAGCAGGTTGGACCATCACTATCGATAATTTGAGGAAACCAAATGGGAGAAACTTATGACACCGCTGTCTTTCTTGTGCTTAACCTTCACATGAAAGTCAAATCTAGAGGCGCATAACCCACTGAAAGGATCCACTGCCCTCTACAAACCACCAAGATAAACAGCTAACTAGCTGAAACTCTACTGTCTCTCTCAAGCACCTACAATTACTAAGCCAAACCCTTGCCCCGGCATTTAGCCACGATGATGAGCAGAAAAGGGGTCTGGAAATGGGCCAGGATTGCGAAAGAAGAGGTTCATGAACTTTTAGCTAGGTGAAGTGTGTATGAGCTGTAGCAACACCCATTATCAGAGGAGGAGCCACCTCCAGTTCTCAAGTCATGCTCTCCAAGAACTGCTGGAGGGCTGGAGCAGGACCAAGGCAATGGCAAAGGGTGAGCACAGCGTCCTGTGTTTGAAAGAACTGAATGCAAGCTATAGATCCATAATTCAGTGCCTGGAAAATTAACATGCAGGAAGGAATAATATAGTCACTTAGGGCTAATATATGGGCTAAGAAGCAGACAAGAACCGTTCCATACTACACCATTTCAATTCCTTCTCTCAGTGATTTGGCAGAAAATCATTCAGAGTGCTTGTCACACAGTGTAAGGATGCTTACAACTCTATTCCCAGTGCTCACTACGTGTCAGGGAGCAAACTGGTGTTCATACCTAGTGGCTGGAGATGGTTCACCACAGCTTTACCCTGTCCGTGACTGCTGTGTCTGCCTGCCCCCCTCCTTCTTATCCAAGTGTCTGGCACAGGCAAGAGTGATGGGGACAGGCAGCTAGCCAAGGCTAGCTGCTCTCTCATGACAGCTTTGCTTTAACAAAACTCCAAGGGGCTGGAAGTAATGTTGGGTGTCAATTATCCATGTGGCATGTGGTCTGCAGCCTGTGCCCGCTTCAGAGAGAGATGATCCCCAAAGGATGCTGTACCCAGTGAGCAGCCGTCAGCCCCAGACAAGGGCATCCCTGCAGCCAGCTGCAAACACCCGGCCACCACAGACAGACCAGCGAGGAAGTCCCTTCTCTGGGGCAAAGGCCAACACCGCCAGCAAAGCCCTCTCCTATCTCCCAAGCCATTACATCCAGTGAACATTATGAGAGGATGGGAACCGTTGTGTCTCCACAAGAGATCATTGGGCTCTCTGGTTTCTTTGCCATCCAGCCAGTGCCCAGCACTGTCCAGGGTCTTCTCCCTGTGCAGTAGCTCTGTTAAGCCATCGCGGATGCCTCGAGAGCTGTGTAACAGCGATGCCAGGCTCTGCCTTGCCAGAGACACCTCCCCCTCGCATCCTGCTCTCCCAAACTGTCTGGCAGTTTTCCATGCCTTCCTTCATGACAAAGCTTTGATGAGCACAGCTAATTTATTGCTATTGTCTAGCAAAGCGCTGGGTGTCACACACAGTTTGGAACTGTTTTGTCTTGGTGCTTGTGCTCGATGCTCCTTTGAAGCTGACGTTGCTCCAGGACATCTCATTTCCTCCTTTGTTTCCCTGCTGATAAATGCATAGGATAAATTCCTATGCTTTTGGCTTGAAGTGATGTCTCCCTCACTTTCTGCCGTGCTGACTGCCTCCAGCCTTGTGTTAATGCCCCACACTGCGATGGCACACCAGCACAGCACCAGCGATGGTAAACAGGTCTGCACAAATCAGACTCCTGCAACACGTGGACACTCACCTCCCCGAAAGGGTTCACCCCCTTTAGGGATTCCAACCAAACAAACACAGAGAAAAAATCCCCGGACTCTGCTTTCCCCAGCAGTATTTAAGCACAGTATTTAAGCACCCGCTGCTGTACTGCGGATTCAGTAATCCCAGCAGAGGCCCAGGAGCTACGCTCCAGTCATGTAAGTGGCAGTGTCAAAGCCTTCTCCTAGCTCCTCCATATGGTCCAAGTGGGCAAAATTAGAGGTGGTGACTAATTTAGGGGAAAAATAAAATAAAATAAAATAAAATAAAATAAAATAAAATAAAATAA